>SNQJ01S0080549.1:0-18866 GCA_010110895.2 Picea sitchensis | reverse complement strand
CGTCTGGTCGATTTTGAAGGGAATGCTTTGGCGGAGCCTAGAAATGGGCTCTACCTCAAGAAGTACTACTCATAGGGTCACTGTGGGTAACTTTTTGTAACATATGTATAGTCTTTGTGCTATTACTTTCTTTAGTTTCTTTTCGAAAACGTGTCATGGACGTGTCATTAATGTTATCTTTCGTCACTATGGCAGATGTCAAGTGAGTCCGAGGTGTTCATTGGGTATGCGGACGGTGCTAGTCGACACACGCGGAGGCTTGCCTCCGCAGCTTGGGTGATCTTTACGCCACAGGGTCAGTTGTTATCTTCCGGGGGAATATGCTTAGGTGACTCCACAAATAATGTTGTTGAGTATAGCGCAGTTATCGAGTTGCTTCATGACGCTTTGTCATTGGGTATCTCTTGTCTCCGGGTCTATCTAGATGCTCAACTGGTTGTGTCATAGCTAAATAGAATATACCGTGTGCATGATCCTACTTTACACCGACGATTCGTTAGGGTACGTCTCTTGGAACGCAAATTTGATTATATCACATATTTTCATGTTCCTAGGAGTCTAAATCAAATCACAGATACTCTAGCTAATCACATTTTAGATTGGCACCTTGCCCACACATAAAAAATATCATGATCATACACATGTAACTACATTTTTTTACACATAATCCATAAAGACAGAGAAAAGAAATAAAAACCATATATAAACATCATAAAATTCTCAGAGTACATAGATGGGCGCAAGTGCCTCAAAAAGTGGGAACCATAACGAGTCACTAGGGCTCATGCCCTCAAAAAATATATACATGTCAGTGCTCGTGGCACATAAAAGTCTACAAATCTGTTCAGGGCCTGTGAGCCCTGTTATAATCATACACAGCTCGACCCAAACACCTAAACAATCGGACCCATGTCCGAGGTACCCCCACAATATGAGTCTGCATGGAGGGTGGCAAGTCCTCTATCTCTGCCATGGGAACTGTGCGAGTGAGCTCAGTGAAGTTCCGCTCAATCCACCTAAGAGCCCTCTCGGCCTCTCCTACTGGGAGGTTCCCTGCTACTGCTTCTCCCCTGGCGGCGACAGCTGCGGCCTCTGGCCGTGGGCGGTGCCTGTTCCGTGCAAAATCGGTAGGTCGCACGGGTCCCACATCTGCACGCAACACAATGTTCACCCGTAAAAAACTCTGTTATACAAAAACATGATATATATATCAAGAAAGACATAAAAATTACATATGCACACAAAAAAACTAGATAGGTGGAGACTTACCCATCTCCCCTTGCTCCTTACTAGGAGGCACTGGTATCGCTGGATCTCTGGAAAAATCTATCCCTGCATATGGGTAATCCTTGATAGCTGGGATCTGTCGCAACAACCACGCAAAAAATTCGTCGTTGAAGGCCTTTGTGGTCCTTCCACCACCCTGTCGCGGCAACAATGCTGCCCATCTGCACACTGCGGGGAAAGTCGCCAGATGTCCTCGTACAGTCAGCCGAGGACTGAAACATGGAACTCTCTCAAAAAAGAATGAACACAGGATGGTCCCAAACCCAAAGTTCCTATGTGTCCGCTGCCTGCAAGCTGCTAGCTGACCTATCATGCTTGCCAGTAGTGTGGTACTCCAGTCAAAAATTTGTGCATTCATGCACTGAATGACACAGTCCATATGTGTGCGCAACGCCTGATGTACGGCTGCGGAGCCAGTAGTTCACCCAATGAGCGATAAGATAGTTTGAAGAGTAAGGATGGTGATACTGCTAACAGGTATCGAAGAAGTCCTCTGATTGGTCCCAGCCATGCAATATTTCGCTATCAACTCCGAGACTTTGCACGACCTCGCAGGAAAGGTCTGAAAGTTGATGGGTTCCCCTCTCCTCAAGAGGCCCATCAAAAAATATATATCCTCGGTGGTGGGCACCAAGGATTTCCCCTCTATCATAAATGCCTTTGCATCTGGGTGCCAATAGTCAACCAAGGCATTCAGTAGCCTGGGTTGAGCGTGCATGAATGGACACAAGAAATTTTTTACCAAGCCACACTGTGACAGCATGGCCATAACATTGGGATCTGTGGCCACTGCCTCATTGGCAGCCTCATGCTCCCTCTCTCTCCACTGGACATACATCCTGTCAAACACACAAAGAAAAAAAGGGGAGTTTAGATCTTCATTCAAGCAAATTTCCATCATGCGGGAGTAGCCCGCGGGTTGTCGAGGTGACAGTCGTGGGTACCCGTGCGCAGATTTAGCCTGCACGCTGGTACCTGCGGGCTGTCCCTGGATAGCCCGCATTTTGCTAGGGCTGGCCTCTTAGAGGTCGACGACCACCCCTAAAAGCAACTTAAAAGACACAAATGAAGTATTGAAATGCAAGATTAGGGAGTTTGTACTTACTTGGTCCAAGCAGAAGTCCGTTTCATCCACTGTAGCTCCCAGAATCACGATCTCTGGCAAAGGGGGTCTTTTGGCTCCAAAGTCAATTTCCAAATCAGCAATGGTGATAATGAGCTGCCAGCTTCTATTTATAGACTTTTTGGCCTCTTTTTGTCACTCTTTTGGCCCCTTTTATCAATTTCTTTATACCAAAAACCATTTTGAGTGGTTTCGGAGTTATATGGTAGGGATTTGATCAGGTATTGGGACATTTTTCATTGAGTTTCAGACAAATTAAAAAAAAAAATACATATGGACGGTCCATAAAAAAAAATTTTATTTCAAAAAAAATCAACCTGAGCATATAGGGTAGGATTTCATCCCCACTGTTGCATCTCGTTGCCTTTTGTTCTTACAATATAGGATCGATCCCATCCGGTTGTGACACAGAACCGTCATATCTGCTCTAGAAGTGTCGCAACTTGGTGGTAGAGCTTACCAAAACATGGATGCCCTAGGTAGTTCCTAGTTGCATTATGGTGTCCATGCTGTTTCTAACAACATAGTAGGCTTGGGAGTCCATATAGTCTTTCTTGAATACAAGTTTGAGCATCATTTGCATGGGTCTTTTTCACTCTTTGTCTTACCCTCCAGACACCCAAAACATAACGGGTCTCCTTTTAAGCCCTTTTCAGACTGTTTAAACATGAAAAGATTGTCGAGCGATCTTGTGACCTTTCACGCTCGTTAAACTAAAATTTGAAGTCACGTCTGTCCGACGGTAGTTTACCCCTTTTTCGGTCCGGACGGTCAACTGTACGAACAAAGGAATACTCTATCAAATTCCAAATTCTTTAGAAGAGTATCCTCAGGTATAATTTTATTCCTTTTTCGGGCTTGAGGGACTAAATTTATGAAAAAGAAACCCCCCTGGAGTCCATAGTTAATCTCTTTTCAGACTCCCTAAAATTGAAAAGATTGTCGAGTGACCTTATTCTTTCACACTCGTTAAAATGGTCCAGAAGAATATTCCTGATGGAGTCCATAGTTAAGATTTTTTCAGACTCCTTAAAAGTGAAAAAATCGTCGAGTGATCTTGTCCTTTTCACACTCGTTAAAATGGTTTTGAATTGACATATAATCGGTGCTAGTTTACCCCTTTTTTGAACCGACTAGACTATTGACGAAAAAGGTACCCTAATGGAGTTTCCTTTTATGTTTTTTCAGACTCTCTAAACATGAAAAATCACCGAGCTTCCCTTCTCTGGGCTCGTTAAACCTACATCGAAGGATGTTACCATTGTGTGTTCTATCAATCGCACTTGCATCCTTTACCCATCAACCTACTAACAGTTTTCTTTTGCGTCTTAACACCTTTGGCCACTGGAGGATTTTTCCTGAGTATCATTTCCTAGAACATCAGTCTTGTCCTTGTGCCTTGAGCTTGTATGTTTGTTGTGCTCGTTCCTCCACTGTAACGTAATATTCCTTTATTCTTTTCAAAATACTCAAAAAGAACAAAAAAAAAATCAAATATACCCCAAAAAGAGGATGGGAAAAGCATTTTCTTTATTGGCAGCATCATGAGTTGCCCTTGGATAAAGCACATATGTCCGTTTGATTCATCAAACTTTGGGATGTAGTATGACCTTAGGAAGATTTGCTTGCTATATTGCGTTTTGTCCTCCACCGTTTGGTTACTCTTCCAAACATATGGAGAGTTTGCGTTGCCTCCTGCTTCGTAGACTTATGATTAACAGATATGCTACCTGATTCTTATCACTTGTCGTGCTATTGTCCAAGGGAAGTTTGTTACTTAGCCTGAGTCGGCCCCTCTGCAATATGTCTCTTGTCCGCATACCCGACCATCCTGAACGTCCAATCAAGTCTTTGTTCGAAATCACTGAAGACTCCAGTCCGATCATCAAGATTATCAAGTCCACAACCGACGAGCCGTCGAAGACCTCCAGGTAGTGCAGTCGTACACTCATATTACACTCCTACCCGAGTTTAGAAGATTTTGAAGTTGTTGCTTGGGCTCTGAAGTATAGCCATCAGGCTGAATCAGCTTCTGGGAGATGGATACTTTATATGTATATCTTTATGATTTCAAGATGTAGCTCCGCTGTGTATTTTTCGCGGCTACTCTTCATAGTTATTTGACATGGATCTACAGTGTATTTGATTGGTAGCCATGGTTCTATTTTATCCTGAGCATGGGTATGCCTGCCTCGGTGAGACATTTGATATTTTTTGCAGACGGCACCTCCTGATTCCTGATTCCCGGGCTCACTCATTCAGCATATCAGTACAGATTGGTAAAGAATTGGTAATGTGTTTCGGCCATCAGATGCTCTTCTGACCTCACACATTAGGGGGCATCTGTTGTAACCCTAAATTTCACCATCCATTCTTACCTGGCATCAGGCCAACTCATTGCCCTTCATTGCCAAAGCCATGCTGAACAAACTCTTGAAAAAACCTCTTAAATCAAGCAACCCATGCCCTAACCCACTGCTGGGCACATTGGAATGCTGGCAGGCCTTATACTGCATGCGTTGGAACGCTGGCTGGCCCACTACAACCAGTGTTTACCTAACAAAGAAAAAAATCAGGAAAGTTGCCGACGAAACGAGAAGCTTTGGGTCAGTTAACTGGAACTCCCAGCCATGCATGGCCGAGAGTTCGCCTAAAACCCTAGCTCCTTCTAGCCTATAAAAGAAGGGGTAGGGGTACTATTCAAAGGAGGAAAATCATAGCAAAGAAAATCTGCCCAATTGCCGAATCCGTTTTGTCCCAACCCTTTAGCCTTTCCTCAAGCTTTAGGAGAATTCAAGCAAAGCAGTTAGAGGACAAAGAAGAGGAGGATCCCAGGATCAGGATCAAGGAATGGTGGCCGGTCTCTATAATCATTGTAAGTTGATTCATCTTGAGATTAATAAAAAGATACTTTTCCCATCCCAAATGCACGAGTCTTATATGTTTTATTTGATTTATGCTTAATCTCTAACCTTCTAGTAGAACAATAGCATGCATGCGTAGTTTTGTCTTGATTGCAGGATCGCTTTTTGGAAGGAGCAGCAGAAGCAAGGGGATCAAGCGCAACGGAGGATCTAGATCAACCAACGATAAAAAGGTTAGTTGGTTCTTCCCCATGTTTGCATGTGAAAAAGGGTTTTAGGTTTTGGGTAGAAGGTTAAAAGTCATTTCTTAAGGGTCATGATCTGCATGCAAGTTTAAGCCCTAGCTTGTTAGTCCGTAGGGTAGAATATCCCCACAACAGTGGGGCTCGAAAATCTAAGTGCAATGAAGGATTTATGATTTCATGTTTTATTCCACATAGGATGAAGTCTCAACACAGTAATTTCAAAAGAAAGAATAACATGAATAATTACCCAGAACAAAATGATTAAAAATTACAGGTTCATTTGAGTCATTCAGGTATGTCACCACATGTTTCATGTATCATTCTATATCAATCCTGATCTGGTTGGGCTTGCCATTATATGGTATTCAAAGGTGTGACCAGTCTGTGGAAAAATACCCTTTAAGTGTAGCAGACCAATCTCTGCTCAAGAGAATACCATAGGTGTCAGTATATCCACAACTATGATGTCAATGGTTTGATGAATATTAGGGTTTGAAGACACTCTAATTAAAACATTTTTCAATTCCCGTATCAGTTCAACTTTGGTTTTGTTAAGATGTATAATTTGAATGTCATATTCATGCTTGACGTTAAGTTTTTCACACACTTTAAAAGGAATCACATTTGAAGAGGCACCATAATCCACCATACAATTATGCACATTCCTGTTAAAAATCTCTAAAGTAACCAGAAAAGGTGGAGTGGTGGATCTAAACCTTTTCCCTGATAAGGAAGCATTCACAGCTACCTGAATTTTAGGTGTACAGGTATTGTCAGATGGGGAGGATTTACTTGTACCTTTATTAACTCCCACATTTATTTCTTTAGAATTTTAGGTAGTTTTACCTTGAAGTGTTTTGATGAAATTCTCCTGAATTCGAGGAAGCTTCATAAGCTCAAATAGAGAAATATTAGCCTTAGTTATTTTCAAGTCTTATAAGAAATCATATTATAAATTTGTGGTGGCATTAGAAGGAACATCCATTTTGTAATAAGCATCTGGTGTTTTCTATGTGTGAGGAGCATTTTTAGGAGGTTCAGAAGGAGTAGGGGTTTCTGAGGAAGCCTTCTTGCTTTCACTTCTAGTGGTTATAACATTATGGGACATGTGTATTTTTCCCATTTCTCTTTCTTCTTCCACTCTATATGCAATGTCCCAAAATGAGTTCACTTGTTGCTCAAGTAATTCATCTAATTCTTGGGTTTTTTTTATTGTTCCTTTTCATCTTCTTCTCCCTCTTTAGATTCAGTTAGATTTTTAGTGGCCCAATGTTGTAGGGATTGAACAATATCTTCCATATTAATCCCTCCGGATGTTGTTGGAGTTTTTTTGTTGACTGGAGGAGTTATCTTATCTTTCTTGGATGGAAATTTAAAAAAATTCTTGGTATTAGAAGATTGTTCCCAATTGTTTTTCATCAAATCAATCAGCTCATTAGAAAGTTTCTTGACAATTATTTGGAGAGATTCCATATCCATAAAATTAGTATCTTTCTTTTCTTCTGAATACTTGGTAACAAGGGCTTGGGCTTTGGTCTTGGCTTTATCTTTCAAGAATTCAACCTCTAGATTTCCTTTTAGACTAAGCATGTTTTTTTTTAAATTTCTAGGGCCTCTTGAAAAGTTGCCTCAAGGGTAGTTTTATTTGCATATTTTACAAACGTGGCAATGAACATGGGTAGAGCTGAAGTACAAATTCAATTGTGACATATTTGATAGGTTTGGAAGCCCAAGGAATCTGTTTAAGTAAGGAAAATAAACATTGATTGAAATCTTTAACCTTTTTGTTAGTATTCATTTTTGTTCTCGAAGTATATAAGGCCAAGGTAGCTAGCGTTTTATCTTCCCCGAATTTCTTAAGGATAATAGTCTTGAATATTTTTCAACTAGTAACAAAGGATTCATCTAGGGAGTAGAACCAGGTGGTGGATTTATTCTCAAATGTATGAGGGAATAACCAATATACACCATCTTCATATTGAAAATTTTGAAGCCTTATATCCGACATGAACTTCTTGACATGATCCTCAGTTGAGTCTTTTCTTTCTAAATCAAACTTGGGGAGAAAATTTTTGGGGTGATTAGGTAGGTCATGGAGTACTCCAGGTATGACGACAACATCTAGGAGTAACCAACGTTCATAAGGTTAATTTGGGTTTGGGTTTTTTCCAGCCATGAATTTAGGATTATATAAGACCAACTATAAGTTCCCTTCTCCTTCAGACTCACTTTGAGAGTTTTATTCCTTTTCAAAATTATCTTTTGATTCACCTCTTGATGTTAGAGGCAGATAGTTCAGTGGTGAGGGAGGAATACCACCACCACCAACGAGTAGGAAATGTTAGAGTTTGAAATTGGAGGACTCTGCAAATTCATTAAGAGATCAAGGTATATGATACTATGCGGTTCCAACGTTAGGGTTTTCCTGGTAAGTGAAAGATTGGGAGAAGAACATGCCCTCAATTGGTAAATATTTTTGACCCTAGGGTAACGAATAGTCAATGGGAAGTTGATCGGTCTTCCTACTCCATTTTCTGGTCAGAATACGCTCAGTTCATTCACGAGATTATCTGACTATGGTGTTAATCTTTGGGATGGTCAGCATATGAGGTTGTGGTGAAGAAAATATAGGTTCATACTGAGAATGAATATTATGAGAATTAGTTTGAGTAGGCATGTTCACATAATATTATGGGCAGTGCGAAGCGTGCTCAAGGTGAGGCTTATGAGAATCATTATGCTGCGTTGTGCTAACAAGAGGGGTAGAACGGGTAGGTATTTGAGATTTCTTTGCATCCATTCAGTTCGATGGCCCTCCTTCTAGTTCCATTTCTGTTTGTAGGTCTGAAAGACCCAATTAGACCCACTCTCATTTATGGTAGCATTTCTGACTAGAATATTAGCATGGTTTCCGATCTAAACTAATTATCTAAATATGAATATTAGAACATAATATTCTCAGATGAATTAAAATTCTAGAGAACTAAACTAGACTAAAATAATTAATTATTGTCCTACGATGCATTCCTATTCTATCCTATCCTATCATGATCAGAAGTGAGCTATAAAAAATAAGTGAAGTTAAACATTATATTACTTGCAGCACATGAATAATTAATAAAAGAAAGGAATTTGAGAATTTAACAATATAAAGATGTCAGACACAACTAATTGATTCACCAACTTATCATATTGTCGCTACACTTGATATGAAAATAATGGCAATTGTGGACATACATAAAATAGTCTAGAAATATTTCATTAAATTAAAATCCACAAATTCACAGAAATAAACATGCATAAACAAAATAGTCTCATTGATACAAATTTGTACCAAAATCTTCAAAGTGTATCTTGTTCAAATTCACATACACTAATAGTACTATCTTGGCACAATCCAATTCCAAAAGCTTCTTCTCACTTACAGTGATGCCTTTTATAACTATTCGATGATTGTTAACATTCTTGAGATTCAATCATAAGAAAAAACAGTTTGCAAAAGCGACTCTTCACGTTCCTTTCCTTATTGGGATTACAAAAGAAAAGGTGAGACATGTGGAGAAATTATGAAAATCAGGATCATCATGGGTTCTTCTGCATCTGCATTTGGTCCTGATATTCCTTCCAGAGTGAATAATTATCCATGATCTTTTGTAACTTCTCTAATTGCATCTTTTCAGTATCCAATTCACCATCAAAAACTTTGGTGGACACTTCTTGATTTAGTTCTTGTGTTGTGTGTTTAATGAAATCATGGGTCCTAGTGATAATCCTAATAAGTTTCAAGAGATACTCTTCCAGGGATTCTTTACTTACTTTAGTTAGATGATCAATGTTCAATCTTCTAGTTTTCTTGAGCTTCTCCACCTCAACTATCATTATTTTGGTAGGTGTTAATTTATTAATGGGGGGCATTAGCTACATATCGAATTATTCAAGGAGATCATCATAACTATTCCATAATCATTTACATGCTTTATATGTTGTATTTTGGATGACTTATAAATCTTGTAACAAAGGCTTCCAAGTATCAAAGAAAACTTGATATTTTATTCTTTCTTTTCTAGAATAACATGGAAATGCAACTAGGGGATTTTTATATACTCCTTGCTAGTTGAAAATCCTGTCAAACATCATTTTCCTTTTGGTATTGATCCCTAATCTCAGATATTTGGTCTTCAAGTCTCAATTAGTTGTCGCGATCAACCTGCATATCATTTAGAAGGCACAAACATTTTTTATTCTCAAGTATAAGATTTTCATTAAGGTCAATAACCTCTTCCTTGATTGTTTCCAAAGTGAGAGTCTTTTCCTTGCTTTTTTCCAGGACCTCTTCAAGATTTTCCTTGGCCTATTCCAATCCCTTGATTTGAAGGCTTTGTTGTTCAATAAATTGTTTGGTTTCATCTAGCTCAATTTTCAAACAAGATATCTCCTTTGCATGCTCTCTCTTGATTTGTTCAATTTATTCACAGAGTCTTACCTTTTTAGATTCCAAATCTTTCGAATGGGTGTCCCATTCCAACTGTGCTTTTTGATTAAATTTAGCATTCATTTCATCCTTCTGGGTTTGTAATACTCTTTTGAGTTCCTCTGTCTTGATATTATCAACAACCCTGGTGGCCCTTTCAAATTCTGAAGTCAACTCATCCCTTATAGCTTGCATAGTCTTTTCAATTTCTTCTTTATGTAGTTTGTCCTTTTTCTCAATATCTTTTAGGAATTATGAAGAGATGTTATCAAAAACCCTAGTGGCCCTTTCAAATTCTGAAGTCATCTCATCCCTTATAGCTTGCACAGTCTTTTCAATTTCTTCTTTATGTAGTTTGTCCTTTTGCTCAATATCTTTTAGGAATTCTGCAGAGATGTTATCCTTTTGCGTTTTAAACTCTATCTCTAGCTCAATAATTATGGTTCAGGCCACACTTTAGGAAGTGGTAACCTTAAGAACTAATGAAGCATTTAAACATGCAAATGCATGGAGAGAATAAGATTCTTGTATAACATTTTCCTTTGGGTCAGGCCCAACTTTCCATTCCATAACTCTTCATGTAGATGACCTAGACTTAGAAGACTCTACCCTTTTCCTTTTGTTGGACCTTTTTTCAATGCTCTTCATCCTGTCATCATAGTAATAATATCTAACAGTCGTGAAATCACCTTCAAAACTTAGGATTTGTGAATAAAATGTGGTATTACCTAGGATGACATTAAGGGGGATGTATTCATGGGGTGAAATTTTCACTATGCCAAAATTAGGAGTCGATGGGTTGCCTGGGGTTTTTCTTAATTCGTTTTTCTTCTGCTACTCCAATTTCACATATTCCTCTCTTTTAGCTTCTACCTTAGTTGTTTCTCTTTCATTTTCTCTTTTCTGAGCCTCAAATTCTTCAACAAGTCTTTTGGCCTCTGCCTCAATTGCTTCTTTTTCACTTTATTTTCTCAATACCTCAAATTCTTCAGCTTTCCTTTTAGCTTCTTCCTTGGCTTGTCTCATATGATACTCCACATCATGCCTGCAACCTCTTCTACTCCAATTCCTCAACTTTCTTGATATTCTCTTACTCTTTGGTGATTAATTTGTTTTGATCCTCTTGCAACAATCTTAGAAAACGGTTTTGATGAACCTTCATTTCTTCTTGTTCATATTGGATTTCTTCCTTAGCAACATCATTTGGAAATTTCTGTAATACCTCTTCATAAAATAAAATTCCTTTGAACCGGTCTTCATCAAAATATACCACATGAATATTAGAATGATTAAGACCCATGGATCTTACATGACTCACTACAAGCTCATGTGATTTGTGTCCTTTTGCACTTCCCAAGCATAAACATAAATCTTGCAAATCCTCTACATATTTCCTAGCATGTTTTCCATTTAATAGACTATATTTCCCTATGTGAACAGGAAATGTGGGCCAAAATATTTTACTATTACTCATGATAAAAGAAGTAATCCATGTTCTTATGGTTTCATAGGATATTTATCTCATTTAAAGGCGACCGGGGACAAAGCATGGAAAAATATGAGGGGCTCCTGTAGTGCCATATACTTTGACACAGGTATACTATTTTCCTAGATACCAATCAACTATCCCTTTCATCCTGGCTCTAGCTTCACTTGAAATTCTATACCTTAGGAACCCAAAAATGATAGTGTAAAGAGGAGAGAGGAAATGATTACAAATGTCTTAGAAATACCTCTTGTAATTTATGTTCCAAAGATCAGAGAAATACACATGGACAAGAGGATGATCTAGATCCCAATTCCATCCAAGGTTGGGAAATGGCGTTGAGGAATAGATGGAAACAATTAAATAAGTTGACGTGTAGAAATAGAGATTTTTCATAACTTGTACATTTTTCACATCGAGACGTTTGTTGAAAGTCAATATCTCTTCCTAGTTGAACACTTGTTAGTCTTCACAATGGTATGGGCCATGGGTAGCCAATATGTCTGAAAATGTGTGCACTTTTCTTATCCATATAATCGATTCAACATGGCTATAAAAACTTTGTATGGTACCTTGAACTCTTGTGTGGGGATAAGCTTCTGCCCTTGCTTGAAAACTATGTCTTCATCTACCCACCAATTTTTCATGAACTTGGCTGGGCCTCTATTATTTTGAGAAAAACCCTTTAGGAATGGCTTATTGATGGAGTGCATAGGTCAAAAAAGGTGATATATTGTACTAACGTCTTCAGGCTGCAAAAATGATATCTGTCGCCTGGATTAATTCAAAATGGTGGTAGTGCTAGGGTCAAATTGTTTAAAACACCAATGGTATGCTTCATTGTAAGGGAATAATGTAGGTCGTGCAACTACTAAATCAATTCCAGTCTTATGGATGTTTTGATATACTTCGAGGTTTTCATCTTCAGAAGGAAAGTCACTAGTATTGAAGATCCTGTATATCTCATCATATCTCAGGGAATGATCTTGTTCGGTGTGGTAAGTCATATCAATCACTAAAACCTCTACCTGGTGGGTAGAATATTCAGGCACAAAAGTTGAGGCAGAAGGCGCAAAATTCCTGGATCTCTTGGTCGTTTGACTCACCATAACTTCTTCTTTATATGCTACAATTAACAGATTAATCATCAATTATCTAAATAATGAAAAATAATTCAATAAAATAATTCAAAATAAAAGGAAACCTATGATTATAGTGAAAATGGGTATTTCCAAGGCATTACAGAGCTGATCAATTGCAAATGGAGAGGTTACTTTGCATATGAAAAAAATATATGATCTCCAAGAGGGTTTAGGGGTCATAATATAGGCATTTAATTACCCTAACACACAAATTGAATGATATGTGTACTATGACTAGTTCAAAACCAGAGCATCATTGCACCATTAATGTGATTAGAAATCCCAGATTTCCCAAATCCATGTATCGAAGTAAAAAGGGGCAAAAAATCGAAATTGTGGTATTTTAGAGCCATTGTTGTCGGAGGAGGAATATTGACAGAGTAATTTGTGCTCTGATATAGAGGTATTGAAGAATATTTTGTTCCTAGATTTCATTTGTGCGTCGAAAGGTTAGGGGCACAGATGGTTATGTAATTATTCAGAGTCATTTATTTCGAAGTGAAAACATTTATTGTTGTATTCACACTCTGATTCTAGAGCATCGAAGAATATTCCATTTTAATATTGAATTTCATGCCAAAATATTGGGAGTGCGAATGCTTATGTATAAGTCTTTCGGATTTGTTTCTATTGGAGTGATATAGTTCACCCTTTTATTTATTCTCTGAAGCAAAAGAATCAAAGAATATTCCATTTCTTATATCAATTTCCATGCTGAAAGTCAAAGTTTGAAAAGGTTAGGGGCGTGGATTCAGATCTTATTGTTCGGCGTTCAAAAGATTGGGGAAGTTTCAAAGCTCCGATGAGAAGGGTATCAAAGAATATTTCCTTCCTTGGAAAAACTGTTATCTCGATAAAACTAAAAAAAATTTCCATGGATGAATACTTGTTTTGCACAATGTGGACCAATGGATGTCGACTAAGTTATAAGGTTGTCATTGTGTAAGCATAACATTTCAACATCCACATGTTTATCTCTAAACCAATGATCAATCGACATCTTGATTAACAATAGGGTAAGTTGCAAACATGAGCCATCAGACTATGTTCATCAGTGTTGGAATTTGATCATGATAAATATTACAGTAATATCCCCCAGCCCAACCGAGAGACATTACGGTGCAAAATACTCATAAAAAATGAATTTTTTTCTAACTAAATTAATTAATTTTATAGTTAACTCATTTCCAGTAGCTTTTAGTGACGAATTAAAATAGATTTAGCTATTGTCTGTAACAATATAATAGATGTATCTACATCATGATAATAATCAACATGAAATGAATCTTGAGCATTCATACAATAACATATAAATCATTACTAAATAGACAAAGTTCATGCACAACAAATAAACTCATGAAATAACACAACAATAAGATAAAATTCTTATCTTTTAACAATGGTTGTGCAACCATCTACTTGGGATGGACGTTCCACCCAACATAGACTGTTTGTTCCAAATCTCAACAACCAGTCACCCCCTATCTAAGGCTAGTATCCACAAAAGAGGGTGGTCTCTTACTGTCCATTCATAGCTCAAAAAACTCACAACCCATTGATATCTTCCTACAACTATCCCGATTTTCCACCAACTCTCTTCCTCTTGACCTGCCCAACCCAAGGAATGTACTCCTTTAGTGATATCAGTCCCTTGCGTGTCCCATTCATTTATCAGGGTATCCCTGGCACATGTAACCAGGAATCTCTCAACTGGGAACTTGAGGGAACTTGCTGCTAGGAAAACTACCAACAAACAACAACAAACACTTGGTTTTTTAGTGCAACTCGCTCAGGAGTTCACTCTTCAGGCCTGACAACATGGCTCTTCATTTTCAAGATCCAATTACATTCCAATACGCTCTAGCTTGATCTATAATTCTCCCTCCATGGATGCACCAACTCCAAGATCTATTTCTTTCTCTCTATTTGCTCCTCATACACAAGAACTCCATGTGTAAAATTGTAGTCCCCACCCATACGAATTTCCTCTCTTTGGCTTCCCTTTCTTGACTCCCACTCTTCCCCAAGTTGATTTTAATCAACTCTCATGTTCCCAATAATTTTTGTATCTGACCACTCACATCCACCCTCTTACATGCATTCAATGATTGGCTTTGGGAACACTCAATCAAAAATTGGAAGGTTCATATACAAATAGAAAATTTAGGAAAATGGGTTGAATTAATATACGTGGGTAATTCCCCCTTGATCCCATCTTGGCCATTATCCTAGACACTCCCTTATCTTGTGGATTAATTCATTCCCCATCTCTTGTCTCTGTCCCCTTAGAAGTTGGCATCACATTTTATTATTAAAACATAGAAATACAATTCACATATTAAATTGCTTTGGTCGTAGCTATGTTATATCTACATAAACATTAATTAAATTGGATATTACAATGGGGATGTTACATTCCCTCTCCCATACAATTGTGTGTCGTCCTCATTGCACACTATGCCGATATACACATATGGAAATTTACATCATAATACCTAGAAAATAAAAAAAGTATGCAATTTTACAACTCCAGCATTAGTCCCAAGGAATGAACCATTCATTTATCAAGGTTAACCCAAGGGATGTACCATATGTTTATAAAGGCTAAAACAAGGGTTGTACCATCCATTTATCAAGGCTAACCTAAGGTATGCATCATCTTTTTATCAAGCCTAACCCAATGAATGATCCATTTGTTTATCAAGGTCCACAATGTTGTTGGCTAGGACTCTGAGATGTGGTTCTAGAACTCTAGCTACTCAAAATGGAGTCTTGCATTCCATTTTCTTCAAAATTGCCAAAAATTTGTGGGCACTCTTCCCACATGTTTTCTTCATGCTCCCATGTAGCATCTTCAGGATCGTAATAGTTCCATTGAACCTTTACCAACCCTATGGTCTTGTTCCTTAGCACTTTGAATTTCCGGTCCAGGATGCGTACTGGTTCCACCTGGAAATCCCCTTCATGATCCACCTGGATCACATTCCAATCAATTATGTGGTTAGGATCAGGAACATATCTCTTCAATAATTATACATTAAATACATAATGCACTCTCATGGATGTAGGAAATGCTAGAATCTATGCAACTAGCCCTATCTTTTCTAATATTTCAAAAGGTCCATAATATCTTGCTGCCAACTTTGGGAAACTTCCTAGTCTTAGTGAAATTATCTTTTCCTTGACTTTTAAAAACACATGTTCACCCACTTTAATATCTCTAAACACTATATTCTTGTCTCCATAATTTTTCTTCCTATCTTGGGCGGCCTTTAAATTCTACTTTATCCTTGTTATCTATTCTTCCATTTCCTTTAACAAATATGTCCCAACAACTGCTCTGTCTACTGGATTATCCCAACTTACTAGAGTGTTACATTTTCTACCATACAATGCTTCAAATGGACTCATTTTCAATGAGGTCTGATACCCATTATTGTATAAAAATTCCACTAAGTGAATATAATCTTCCCACTTTGATGGCTGATCCATCACATACATTCTAAGCATGTCCTAAATTATTCTTTTAGTGCTCTCTATTTTCCCATATGACTCTAGATGATACATTGTACTAAGATTTATATCTGTTCCAAATCCATTGAACAAACCTTTCCAAAAGTTGTAAGTAAACTTGGGATATATGTTCAAAACTATTTCCTTGGGCACTCCATGTAACCCAACAACTTCCTTCATATATGTTTCCTTGTGTGTAGTCTTTACTGAGATAAAATGTCTTTACTTAGTTAATTTATCCACCACCACCATGATGGGATCATGATGCTTCATGATTTTGGATGCCATATGGAAATCTGTGACCATCTGTGGTGGTGAGAGGGGTTTCCATCTGTGCAAAAGGGTATTGCTAATCATGTAGTCTCTCGGCACTCCAAATCTGTAACCTGAGGGCCTCAAGACATAATATCCTAAGTTATACACAAAATGGGGATAAAAAGGTGTATGTGCCAAATTCTAGTGGGCTGAAAAATGAAGTTCTGAAGGAAATGCATAATGTGCCATATGTCACGCACCTAGAATATCAAAAAAAAAATTGCAGCTATAAGAAGCCAATATTTTTGGCTAGGAATGAAAAAGGAAGTGGCTAGTTACATAGCCATATGTCCAGAATGCCAAAAAATGAAGACAGAGCATAGACCCTTGGGGATGGGTTTGCTACTAGGAACTCCCTTAATGATCCATATTACCATTCCCGACCATACTTACCACTTTCCATCATTATTCCCCTCCATTTCCTTATCTCTTAGTATTTTAGGGTGTATTGACCCAAGAAGGGGTTGTCCCTCATTCTATGGGAAGAAGGGGTTGAAGGCCCAAACGGATTGATGTTGGGTAAAAGATAAAAGCCTTGTATGAACCTTCCAGATGCTTCTCCCATGGATCACCCAAGAAAGCAGTGATTACTTATCTTTGAGTAAAGGGGACCCACAATATAATAAATAATGCTTAAAAGGTTAGTTGAAGGATATGAGGTCTCATCACGAGTCGACCTATCACGTCCATGAATATATAGTGGTATGACATTGCCATCATTTGGTCACCAAACCAAGGTAATGGCTCTTAGTTGCATGGCTGAGAGAAAGGGGGTCTCATCACGAGCCAACCTTCTCATTTCCACTAGGCATTTGTGTTTGACCTTCAACCTCTCCTTAAAATTATGAAAGAATAAAATAATGACAATTAATGGGCTTGAAAAAAGTGCATTGTTGACAAAGGTACCACACACCCTCTACAAAGGAAATCATGAATGAGACACTACAAACCCTTGTATCTCATGAGCCTTATGCCCATTGAGTCTTCACCCCAACCACTTCATTAACTTTACATGGCTTAGAGAGGAATATCTTGGAAACTCTCCTTGACCTAGGGAAAGATCTACCCAATAGGACACCTTGTCGACCCTCCCATATTCAAGCTTGACAAGTTGCATAGTGTCTTTGAGAAATTAACTGTTTGATATAATGATCTTTGATGCACATGATTATGTGGGTCATTTATTGTTTGGATTCACTTATCATGATGTTATGACTTGATATCCTTGGAGGGCGTGCTCATTTGTCTTTGCAGGACCTAGTTGGTGGATAGTTTTGGGAGAACAAGCCTTGCTTGGGATTCCATGGGGCTACAAGCCCACATGTTGGATGCCAAGGGCCCACATGCAAGATTAGACTTGGAAGGCATTGAGGATGAATTGGATGACATATCTTAGCCCCCAAATGCCAAACATTTTCCTTAGGAGATGAAAAACATCACTCTTAGAGGCATGGCATCACCTAGGGTAGTTAGGGCTTGGTGGTGAGGTGCCACTCATTGACACATGGACATTTTTTAGGAGAAGAAGGTCTTCACCATGAATATATTGCATAGATTCTTGACATGTGTCGTTTGGAGGCCTACCCATGCTTCTCCAACACCAACGACTTCTTCCAAGTGGAAAAACGTCCCTTAAAGGGGAAACGCCCATGTAAAATCATGGTTTATTTGTGCAAAAGTGAAACTTCAAATGAATTGTTTAATATTACTTTGTTAAAGGGGGAAATATTAGGGTTGTTGACCCCTAGTATTGTGGTTTACCCCTTAATTTATGGACAAGTCACCTTGGTAAGATTTTGTATAAATAAGAGATTATAAGATCTCATTTTATCATAACTCTCCCTCATTGTGAGAAGTATTGGTATGAAATATTCTCTAACTTTGGAAAATTTATATTTCTTGGCTCATGTTTATGGTTATCTCTTGATTTTATGGTTGATAGAAGTGATGCGCTAGCCTTGGAAGGCTTATCTCTTGCTATTGTGGTGGATTATCTTGGAATTTTCCCTTGAATTGGTATGGTTTTTACTTTCTTGCTATCATTTGTTTCAAGTCAAGGTTATTGTGCTAGGAGCTAGGTGGTAAGTATAAGGGAATACACCCCCACCGTAGTATTCATCATTTTATGCTTCATGTTATTGGTTAAACAAGGGTTTGCTAAGAGAAGTATAAGGGCATACACCCTCTTAGCTCAAACCCTAGCTAGAGAAACTTTCATTGGGAAGTAAGAGGGTTTACACCTCCAAGGAGGTAGCTTCTATAGCTCTTTATTTTCATGACCCCATTAACCCAATAATTAAGAGCACTAGTCATTTATTATTGCATTGGAGAAACAAAATATTGCATTGGGAAACGTGATTTTTGGTCATTTTTACTTCTTGCAAAGTGGATTGTATTCCTTGTGCCTTGGGAACCTCACA
>SNQJ01S0080548.1:16208-35705 GCA_010110895.2 Picea sitchensis | reverse complement strand
TTAAGTGGTTTTTTGAGGATTTGTTCAACATGGCTTTGGCTAGGAAGAGGCATGAGTTGGCCTGATGCTAGGTAAAACTGTGTGGTGCATTTTCGGGTTATAACATCCACTGGTAGTTACCTCGAAACTCTTCAGCTCCTCTGGTGATCACCCCGAATCTCTTCGAATTCTCTTGTAGATACAATCACTCAGTTCTGGTAGTTACAGAGAGAACCTTCGTGCGCTCATTCCTTTGGCGCCTTTTCCCTTCCTAAGAAAACTTCATAGTGGGCGCTAGATTTTTTGGCTAAGCCCCTTCCTTTCATGTGACCACGAGCTATGATCAAACGCCTATCCAAAAGGCACTTCGTGACTTCACATTTCAGATTTTCTATTGTGAGTCACCTTGATTCTCCCAACTCCCGAAATCTCGAGGTGGAGACTAGCGACATGCTAGCTCCTCCCTTAACCTTCGTTGATGTGACCATGATAGTGACCAAATGCCTATTCAAAGGGTTCTTCCCTATATCAGTCTAGTGAGTGCTAGATTCATTTCTCGATATGACCTTGGGTGATGATCTCATGTGACCATGCAATTACGGTGCATCCAAAGGAAATTTGAGGCCAACCCGCTTTTCACCCTGCAATTCACCACAGAGCTCCACATGTCCTTTCTCCAAAGCCATGGTTTCGATTTCATCCCGCCTTTAACATTTTAAAGTTCGTGCACCTTCAATCCCCTAAATGCGACAAGACCATTGATATCACGATCTTGACGGTGTTCCTGAACTGATGGATCAGATCTAACCTTCTTAAATCAAAGTCTATGATTTACTTTGTGATCTGGGCTTCGGGAGTTTCAACTCTCAAACCTTTCTCTCCTCCGTACGTCAATCTTCCGGAGTTGATGATATGCTAACACCTTTCCTTCTCAATTGACAAATAGATCAACGATCCTATGTCCCCTTTCTCTATAAACAGTAAAAAAAATCCTTCGGGTCTCCAGACTTCGAAGATTTCAAATCTCAACTTTATCTCTATCACCTTTTTCCCGGAGCTGACAATCCACTAACAAGTGTCCCTTTCATATCAACGACTGCAATTCTTTTGAGTCTTCAGACTTTGGAATTCTCAAGTCTCAACTTTCACTTTAGTATGATAAATGGTTGAGAATACTCCATCAATGATATTCATATCGGACGACTTATGTCCACTTCGAGTCTTTGGGACTTCTCCCTTTGGGTCTTCGGGACTTCGCCCTTCGAGTCTTCACAACCTTTCAAATTTCCCGAAGCATATTTCTCCAAAGTAGATCGGACGGTTGATCTATTGTTTGCATGATGAACAATTCTTGTTCACTTTGGAACTTCGGTGTTCATAAATTTCAACCTCTGTAGTCTTTCAACCTTTTGAAGTATCTTTCGCCGAAGTAGATCAGATGATTAGATTTTATTTTCATGATGAACGGTTCTCGTTCACTTCAGTACTTTGGCTATTTTAATTATGCTATCCTTCCACTGTATTGGATTGAAGTTCGGGAATTATCACTAAGTGATATTCATATCGGACATCTTGTGTCCACTTCGAGACTTTAACATTCAAGACTTCAGGAATTTGGGCAAGTGTTGGTGGTAAAACTCCCGAAGTAAACCTCCCGGAGTGACGTAACTTGCTTATGTCACTTGTTGACATGTCACTAGCCAATTTCCTCTTGATACTTGTCATCACTTGATTATGCCATGTGTACTTGATGAAGTGGTCTTCTAACATGGTTTGCCACATATCTTTGTTGATGTGGTCTGCTGGCATGGTCTGCCAATGTGGTATGCCACATGTCCTTGCTGACGTGGTCTTCTGATGTGGTCTGCCACATGTCCATGATGATGTGGTCTTATGATGTAGATATCCCTAATATAATGGTCATCGTATGTTCTATAGATCCGATGGTCCTTATTCATTTTGGATTTTTGACTCTCCGGTCTTTCGGTCTTTCAAATCTCAAACTGAAAAAAATTGAGGTGAGATTTTTCTAGAGCGTAATCTCCTCACAACTTTAGATCCAAACTAAATGTTGTTCATCGATCATGTTCTTAGATCGATGGCTCGATATAACCATAATGTTTCTTTTCTATCTTATTCTTTCCTTCCACTTAGAATGATCCAATGGTTGTCGGGTTTTTAGGTATTCGAATTATCTACCATTTTTATCTTGCTTATCCTATCTGTTATCACTGAAATTTCATCCGCAAATGGTTACAGGAATCCAATATCTTTGAATAGTTATTAGTTCACCCATGGACCAAAATTACCAAAAATCATTTCCAAAAGGTCCAAAACTATACAACCAGTTATTAAATCAGGATGCGCTATGACTATACAGGGCGCATGCGCACATGCACCATCAAGAAATGTAGGAAAAGCGCACATGTGCACGATGCATGACTGTGGATGCTAAAAGCCATGCACACCTAAGAACAATGCATTTATGATGTTGGTTGGCCTCCCACCCACTTCTAGTTCAACTTCCAAGTCGATTTGACATCCAAATCTTGGCTGGATCCAGCTGGGTGGCTGGTCAAAGACCTAAAGGTGCCCTAAACAACCCCTTTTCACACTAAAAGATGGTTGCACAATACCTCAATGTGGTGCTATAAAAGAAGGCCATGGGTGCACTACATCTTCAAGGAATTCATTTGCAAAGTTATGCTGCTACTATTCTCTTGGGGAAACCTCTTTTCTCATCAAGAGCATGCTAGCACCATTCCATTTGGGCAATCCACATCACCTTTTGAGTGGGTTAGCTTGATATTTTTTCACCATTTCTTTCAAGTTTTCAAGTTGTAACAAGAGCTCAATCTTGGGGGTCCAAGAGCCCTCCCTTGGAGGAAGAAGGGACCCAAAGTCCCCTTTCTCTTTGGTATTTTCTTTTCACTAATATAATCCTTTCCATTGGTGACATGAGTCTTGTTTGTTTCTTGTTCTTATGTCCTTATCCACAATAGTTTAATTGTTTTTTCATTTCCTAGTTTAATTCTTAGCTTAGTCTTTTATGTTTATTCTTCTAACCCTTTCCTTTACTGTTGTCTTGCTTAGCTAACCCAAATAAGCTTGTAAGAACCTCTGTTTTTCTCATTTAGGTGACAAAAGAGGCGCAATAGATTGACGACTCCATTGGGGAAAGGTATCAATTTCCTACCCCACCTGGGTTATTTTAGCTCTTCTTTTTACTTATTTAACTTGCAGGTACCATAACCGGCCCAAGCCAACCTATAAAACATCAAATTCAAAGTTGAGTTGAGAGAATTCCATCCATAATTTTCTTCATGGCCATGTGACATTTGTGCGTGGGTTTATTGGCCCACAGTCACGCATCGTGCACACGTGCGCCAAAATCACAGCATTACTCAACGCCTTTTGCACACCTGCGGTCAAAAATCTCTTTCCGTTCGTGCATTGGCGCTCAAAGCACCTCTGTCTAGTATGAAACCTATGCACCTATGCAAAAAACACACATTGTAAGGTTTTTTATGATCTGTTGAAGGCCCATAGCCTTCTTAAAGATGATTCCATGCATGTTGTAATATGCACCACACTTACATTCACTCTCATATAAAGGGATTAGTCAAAACACATAGCCACTTAGGGGTTAAAAATCATTATTTTTCCTCTTTTTTCTTTTTATTTTTCCACATGGACAACTTTATTTAGTTGGAATCATTCTACATCACATATAAAACTTGCATTGGGACTAGAAATTGGATATCAAACATTGAGTATGATCTTCTCTAGCACTCCAAAGCGATCTTGAGAATCAGAAAGAGGTTGAAAGACAATTTCATCTCCCTTAAAAAGATAAAATCTTTAGGAGAGGACAATAGCCCCTTTGGGACTCCTCTTAGTTTATTTTTCAAACACATGTCAATATTGTAACGGGCCCATACATGCCCACATGCTACAAAGATAGGATACTGTTGAAATTTACTTTCTTAGATTAAATCACTAGAGAAGTTTAAAGGTTTTGTAGCGGGCCCATACATGCCCACATGATCACAATCTAGGATAGTTTCAAAGATTTCTTAGATTAAATCACATTAGGGAGTTAAAGGAATAGTAAAGGACCCACATGTCCACATGCTAGCTTCGTAGGGGCTTTTGAATTCCACAAGGTTGTACCAATGAAATTTAGTTAAATAGGTAATAAAAGACTTGTAAGGATCAAGTGAAGTCCACATGCAGCAAGGTGACACCTAATTCATTAAAAATTTGGCACACTTTCACTCATTCAGGCAAAAAAGTTACTTCTCACTCACATAGTTTTCATCTTGAAACGTGGAGGTTGGAGTAAGTTTCCTCCAAAGGAATTCTGAAACACCCCACCCTTTTCTTGATGAAACTATCCACTCCCACTTAATTTCAACGTGATTGGCTCACATCCCCAATCTCTCAAACAACCTCATCTAAAATTCTTCTAAAAAATCACTAAGTTTTCCTCCATAGGAGGTGCCAAAAGAAATCTTTTATTCTAGGTAGGATTTCGGGGATAGGCATCCAAATAAATCCCCGTTATCCAGTTCTCACATTTTCAAAACAATAGAAGTTGTCAAATAGGGAACTTAAATTCTCCAAGTCAAGTGTTCCTAACACCATAAGGTAGGGAGATACCCATCAAGGGTTGAAGTTCGAGGTCCGGTTGTTCTGTGCGTCCCTCCTCGAGGCACCCACCTCTTGGACGGGATCCAGCCTGTGACCCATTTCTTAGGTCAAAAATCTAAATTTTGCACTTTGATCGAGGTACCTAGTGACTAAATTTTAGGACATCTACCCAGGTGGAAATTGTGGGCTGCAATTGCACCTTGATCGGATTTTGTGTGGCTATTGGGAAAAATCGAGTTCTTTTGGGATATGCCCCCTCTACCTCTCATTATAACTGATTGCTTCATCCTTCACTAGTTTCTCTTCTGGTGGCTTCATACCCCACTATCGAGTGCTATTGAAAGGTCCAGTGCTATTTTGAGAGGAAGGACGTTACGTATTTTAGGAAATGAGCATTTGTTTTCTTTGTTCCACCACACGGAAAAAATCCACCTATCCACATATATGCTTCTTTATCAAAACACTTTATGTATGATGCCCTTCTGATTACATTTGATTTGAATATATATCGTGTAAAGTTAAAAAAAAATAAAAAATTGTAGCAACGGCTCTTGTTTATTTATTGTTCTCACCACCATTCGCACACATTCACTCAGCTAGTCAGACATCATAGGGGACCCACATAAGCCATGTCATTCCAGATGCTTTCTAAATCTCCCTCCTATTCTATGGGGAGTTCCTAGTCTTGCCAACTAATCGACTCCACCTTCTCACACTCCTGTGAGTGCCACTATCTTGGGATCAGATTTGCTTGGTTCCACCTTACTTGGGTCCAATTCCCAAGGTCCACCTTCCACTCGCTCCCATCTACATGGAATCAGGGGGCCAACTTCCTCTCAAGGGGGAAGTACAAACCCACCTAGTCCCCTCCAAGGGTTAGGTACTCAAAACACTCACACTATGGCCGGAACTAATCCTACACCACCACCCCATATTCCATATTTAGCTTCCCTCAACATACTGGATATGACTAAACTCACCAATGATCTCATATTTCATAACCCCACATGGCTTGCAATGCCTACCAAACTCCCTTCAGACATCCCCAAGTTTGAAGGAAAAGCAGGAGAGGATCCTACCAACCATATCATAACATTTCACCTATGATGTTATTCAAACAACATCATGGATGATCCCATCTGATTGAGGTTATTTCAACGAACACTCACTAGCACATCTACCAAATGGTATGTTGAAGAAAAATATGGGTCCCACGCGACTTTTGAATCCTTGGCCAAAGCATTTTTGACCTTCTTTCAATTACCCGTTCGTCATGACAATGGCCTTGAACTACTCTCATATTTCAAACAAGCTGCCTCTACACATATTGTCGACCACATCCACGAATGGCGTCGACGATGTAGCCTCTGCAAATATGATGCTACCCCCCACCAATGTCTCAATTGGTTCCTCAAATCACTTGTTTCCCTCCTTGCCAAAGATGTGGCCTCCACCTTCCCCTAGACTGAAGAGGAAGCCATTAGAAAGAACCAACATTTTGAACTCATCTACGCCCAGTCCAGATACCTATACATGGTACTCCTGGATTCCCCAAGACCTGTGCCATTTGGCCAAGACAAACCTGGGATGTCTCACTCAGTAGACAGATTGATTGGTAACACTACACACCACAACCCACTGCCTCAAAAACCACCCATGTATGGCACACCTCAATACCCGTCGGCATATGTAGGAATCCCTTATTATCCTCCTCCCCCTTATCAACAACCATACCCTATTTCCCTGCCTCCACCCATAAGTGGACCTCCGCCGACACCCCTAAACCATCCACCTACCCAATCAAGTGTCGATACTCCCTCTACCTCAGCCTATACCCTAAGCACTAGTGAAAGTGCCATGCCCTCCTATGTACCGTATGGAGCATCACCTCAACATAATCTGTACTTTCCATTTTCTAGGCCCCCATAGCCTATGGCTCCACCATAAGGACCACCACATGCTGGGGTTAATTTTTTTCAACCCTATCCCATTCAGAAATATCAAAATTTTGAATAGCTGAACATGACAAATCCACCCCATAAATCAAACAATACCTAAAAGAAAGGAAAAAATCAGAACAATAATAATCTGGGACCAGGAGGAAACCATAACCAACCCCAACAGAACTAGTCTATCAGGGGCAACCAAAACCAGGGGAATCAAAAACCCCAAGGGGGAAACAACAACAAATGTCAAGGAAGGAACAAAAAAAATGTTAGGACCACATTCCCTTGTGCCCTTTGCGGTGAGTTTGGTCACTATACTCACCATTGACCCCAAATCGCTAACTTTAAGCGGATGAAAGATTCTCTGAATGGACCATGTCCCTTAGCACTACCTGCACCTCAGCAGGCCCTACAACCATATGTGAAGAAACCCCCCCCATATGTACTACAAAACCCCATCCCACACCAAGGGGTCATAAATACCCAACCTGAAATGCAACCTCCCCCACCATAGTTTGGACAGTATCCCAATACGGGCACATCTACCAATCGCACTATCCTCCTTACTAGTGAGAAAGAAGTCCTTCTGCAAATGCACAGTCATCAGTATAGCACACCCCCTAAATCTGCTCTCACCACCTCGGAGGCAATTCTAGTCACAAATGGACCCCTTCTCATAATTCCTCGCCCTAATACTGAAGCCCCCCTTTATATTCCTCCCATCCCATTGCGCAGGAATGTCCACAATCCTCAAGCTAGGGAAACTCATAATTATAGTTTGGTCGATGACTTGGCATAATCTCCGGTTGCCATGTCAGTCTTAGAAGTCCTTCAAACTTCTCCCACCTAGTGGAAGTCCTTACTTTCTACCCTGGGAGAAGTCGACCCTACCAATACCCAACTCATCACATTTGACCTTGACAGCAGAGAACCTCACCTACCCACTCTTATTGCTTTTCAAATCCCTGTAAAAATTTGGAACATTACAGTTCATCGATGCATCATTGATGAAGGCACATCCACTTGTATCATGTCCAAATCCGTATGGCAGAAACTTGGTTCCACCGAACTCATACCATCTACCATTACCTTAAGAGCCTACGATGGCAGACCCTCATCTCCCGAAGGACTCTTTCAAAATGTCCCCATCGAGCTCGGGGGAAAAAACATTCTAATTGACATTGAGGTTATTGATGCCTCAGTCAACTATAATATCTTGTTTGGTCGTAGATACATGTATTATATGAAGGTCATCGCCTCTTCTGTGTTTCAAACCATGATGTTTCCCCATAATGGAAATATCATTACCATCGATCAAGTATCACATTACGAGCCTAACTCTTCATCCAACATCGATAACATCCTCCCTTTTATCCACACTAATCCCAATTCCTATCCACTCATTGAGATGGGCCCTAGAATATTTAAAGACCCATCCTTGCTAGGGACATACCACAGAGCACCACCTCTCCTCCATCCCTTAGCACAAGTATGTGTCGCATCCTCCAACAGAACAACAACTGAAACTAACCTCCCTCCCACCGAGGCCTCTTTCATCCTTGATGTCCCACTAGTCGTAGAACTTCTCCCTCAGGAATCCTCTGGAACTAATTTATAATTTAGCTCGACCCATTTCTGATCTTCCCCAGGGCCAGATCCCAGTTTGGGAAACAGTCCCCCAAGCCATTACCCAAATCCCTTTCTTTTACCCCTCACCAGGTGTACAATATTTCTAGGTCGCCGCAACGCTTACCCTTCCTAATATGGTGCTGGCAATCCCAGTTTAGTATTTACATTCATCTGAGATGATTCCTCAACCATCCCTCCCTCCCCAAACAGAAGGAATTCTGATGCAGATTCCCATACTCACTCCCACCANACATATGGGGGCAGGCGAAAGAAGAAGGAGCCCACAACTCCAATTCTCCCATGCGTCCAACATCCTTGCGCGCTATGCGAGAAAGACATACACCCCACCAACAAATTCCCATCTCTTCTCGAGTTACGTAATCTCATCCAACTCCCTCGAGCACCACCACTTCTCGTTGCTTCCTCCAGTATTTCCACTATCTCACAGAACACAAGTAACAAAGGACTGCGAACCAAATTCGCATGCACCACCTGTTCAAAATATGGCCATTACACACACCATTATCCAGCATTACCTCAATTCCAATAGACACTAACAGTTGTACGCCAGGGATTTCAGAAAACACCCACCCCAACTCCTGTCATCGACATCCATTATGTCACAACCTCAGTCAACGAATGCATGAGATGTCCTTTCTCTCTATGTGAATCACTTGATCATTTCACATATCAATGTCATATGATCATTGAATACAGGCGTCGTCAACTGGCCCCTATTCAAAATCATACCCCCCGACAAACCCGATAAATACCCTTACCCCATCAATTGATATGGTTCATATCTTCCCACCAAAACCCGAGGCACTCCCTTCTCCCCCATGGTTCCTAGATGATTTATATGAGGAGTTACCCCCAAATCCCCCCAATTATGCAATTCATTTCCCCACGAACATTCTATGCCCGACTAACATTTTTAACCCCACAATATCTGGATATTTGGTTTATGTCGAGCGAACCATCGCAATCCCCCTCCATCAATCCCCCTACATATTTATCAGAAGGAGACAACGCCATAGTGACAGTCACTAAGGTCACTCCTCTTGATCCTTTATATTCACGCTAGTTTCATTGTGATGAAGATATCCTCGAGGAGTTAACTACCCCTGATTTCCCATGGGATGCACTCCACCACAGAGCACTCTTTATTTCACAGGAAGCCTTCACGCCTCCTAACCAACACCCCATATATGCATTTGAAACCAAATATTTTCTCCCATCAAGGAATATAGATTGGTTCAATAACTCTATCCCTGCCCCCGACGCTTTCGAGGAAGACAATATGGCTAATATATCTCGAAACATCAAAATAGATATTTCCATCAAATATGGAATTATCGAGGAAATCACCATTGGCGCTGCATGTTCTCCAGAAGAGCTCACCACCTACAAATCCCTCTTCCAGGAATACCGATACATTTTTCACCCTGTCATACACAGAGATTCATGTCCTTGACCCCTCTATTGTCTAACATCGCATAAACACCTGGCCTGATATCACACTTATTCACCAAAAACAACGACTGCTACACCCATCCAAAGCAGCGACCATCAAAGCCGAGATTGAAAAACTACGTGTTGCAGGGTTCATTTACCCCATAGCCTATACGTCATGGGTCTCCAACCCTGTCCCTGTTAACAAAAAATAGGGCACTATCTGTGTCTGTATGGACTTCCGCAACGCCAATCATGCATGTCCCAAAGACAACTGTCCAACACCCTTCATCGACCAAATAATCGATGATTGCGCAGGTCACGAGGCTTTGTCCTTCATGGATGGTTTCTTTGGTTACAACCAAATCCAAATTCACCCCACTGATCAGTACAAAACTGCATTCACAACCCCTTGGGGCACCTTTGCGTATCGTGTCATGCCATTCATCCTCAAGAATGCCGACGCTACTTTCCAATGGGCTATGACATGTTTTTCACGATCTGTCTCATATCATCCTTGCATACTTAGATGACCTCGCCACTTGATCTAAGAAACACACTCAACATCTCGATGATCTAAGAATCATATTCCATAGGTGTCGTCAGTATAATATCCTCTTGAACCCCCTCAAGTGCGTATTCTGCATCATTGTTGGGCACCTTCTTGGGTTCATAGTTTCCCAATGTGGCATTACTATGGACCCCCTCAAAGTCCAAGCCATCACAGAAATTCCACCCCCACATAATTTACGCCAACTACAGAGCCTTCAAGGCAAAGATAACATTTTACGATGCTTTGTCCTAGATTACACTACCCACGCACATGGATTCCTTCACTTACTTCATCATGGCATTCCATTTCAATGGGATAAACATGCCCAAACCGCTTTTTATGATCTCAAAGTAGCTCTCTCCAATGCCCCGTTGATTATTCCACCTAACTATAACTGTGATTATCTCCCTACATATTAGCCTCAGTTGTTTTAGTAGAAGGAGTGCTCGTCCAAATAGGGGAATATGCCCGTGAGCATGTGATTTACTACATTAGTAAAAACCGTTCAGGAACACCCTTGAAGTACAATCACGAAGAAAAGATATCCCTCGCAGTTGTCCTCACAGTCCAAAAATTGCGCCATTACATTCTGCTTTGAACTACCAAAGCCATCATAGATTCCAACCCCATGCAATACTTGCTCAGTTGTTGACAAATTAATGGTAAATTCGCTCGATGGATCGTCATCCTTCAGGAATATGATCTTGAATTTTCAACACCCAAGAGAAAGAAAGCTCTCATCCTCTCTGAACTTATCACAACTTTTCCCTTCGACACTACCAGTCCACCGGTGAATACCAACCTCCCTGATGAACATCTTTTTTTTATCCCCTCAGATGACCCTTGGTATGGTGATCTTCTTGTCTATCTCTAAACACAATAATTCAAAAACCACCTCTCTAGAGATGATCGTCATCTTATTCGTCACCAGGCACCTCGCTATCTCCTCATCGGGGACATCTTATATCAGTGAGGATTTGACACCATACTCCATCGATGATTAACCATTGACAAGGCCGACAGAGTCTAGAATGACTTCCATAGTGGCGCTTGCAGAGGCCATCTCTAAGGACTGTCCACCGCTTAGAAAATCATCCTCGCAGGTTACTTTTGGCCTACATTATTTCACGACTGCATCCATGCCATAAAATGATGTGATAAATGTCAGTTTTACACCACAAAGCAAGCACACCACCTACTCTTCTACACCAAGTCATCACCGCTGGTCCCTTTTGTAAATGGGGCATCAACTTCATGACTTGCAACCCTACATCTAGCAACAGACACAAATACATAGTCGTTGCAGTTTATTACTTTACCAAGTGGGATGAAGCCATGCCTACCTTCAACAACACCGTTGACACAACAAGATGTTTTTTCTTTAGCCATGTCATATCCCTCTTTGGAGTACCACTCCAACTAGTCTCTGATCACGGGAAACATTTCGAGAATGAGATTTTCATGGAACTCTCATCTCGGTTAGGCTTCTCCCACGAGTTTACCTCACCATACTACCCTCAGTCCAATGGACAGGTAAAAGCAGTTAACAAGGTCTTAAAAACCATGTTGCAATGCATGGTTAACAAACATAAAACCAATTGTCATCATATGTTATTTTCTGTGCTCTGGGCTTATCGCACACTAGTCAAAACTGCCACTGGTTTCACACCTTTTCATCTAGTCCACGAGGTTGAGTCCACTCTTCCCATTGAATGCAAAATTCCCACCTTACACACCACTATTGAGCTATTACCCGACACTTCCCCAATAGAGTAGTGTTTGTTGAACTTAGAATCCTTGGATGAAGATCTTCGATCTTCATTACAGAACAATGAAGCAACCAAAAAATGATCAAAGGCCACCTTTGATCGCCATGTCAACCTTTTCTCATTTAATGAAGGAGACCTCATCCTCACTTACGATATCGCTCACGATACCCTTGGCCATGGAAAATTCGAGTCCCTATGGCATGGACCGTACATCATTCAAGATTGCCTCACTAGAGGCGCATACATCCTAGCCTCCCCCGAAGGCCATCCTCTCAAAAAACTCATCAACGGGTTGTACTTAAATAAATTTTACGCCTGAGCATAGCTATACTACACTAGTCTTTTTCTTTTTTTGTACGTCTTTTGTAGAGTTTTTAGTCTTCTTTTATCCATACCTCCCGTCTAATCTATCACTCGTGTTATTGATAGATGCTACCTCTATCGGCCTACCACATCGGTTATGCCGACGAAGCTAGTCGTTGGACACAAAATCTCACTTCAGCTACTTGGGCCCTCTATTCTCCTTCACATGACCTACTCCACACCAGTGGAATATGTTTAGGATCTACCACCAACAATCAAGAAAAGTACACTGCTGTCATTGGTCTCCTCGTTGAGGCCAGTCATATCCATATTCGTCACCTTATCATCTTATTAGATTCCCAACTTATCGTCCTCCAACTCAACAATGTATATTGTGTTCGTGATCCTTGCCTCTTTCACAAATACCTGTAGGTTAGACTTTTATCTCGACATTTTGATTCCATTACATTTACACATATCCCAAGACAATTCAATCAAATAGCAGATACCATGGCTAACATTATACTAGATTGGCATATATCACATCAAGAAATTTTTACATACACATAAACCATCAGAAGTCTGTCACAACATATAGATTAGACATCATCCACTACATCAAAAAAATAATCAACAACAAACACATCACACATGTACACAAATATCCACAAATGTATATCCATATATATATATATTGGTCCACATGTCATAAAGTGTTTACAAAAATAGTACATCGCTCGTAGGTATGTGAATCACCTCATCCCTGCCAATACACAACTGGATGTCACAACTATACAAAATGGGCTCACCAACCTATATCACATACACAATTACATATCTAGCAGCCCTCAAGGCACCTCTAGTGCTCCAGCACCAGGTCCTCCCTCTAGTGGAGGTACCCCACCAGCTCCAAGTCCCTCAAGTCCCAAAGGCAACCGTTCAGTCATCACAGCTCCAACTACAACTTCTCTATGAAACAAGGTCTGTGACTGTGCCGGCAGCCCAATACACTACTCCAGGATCCCCTCATCCTGGATCCGCACCCACATCCTCTCGGGTACTCCCTGTAGAACCGCCTTTAGTCGGCAGTGAAAATCATCAAAATCCCCCCCGTCCTCGACTAGAGGAGCATGTGATGTCCCTGCCCCAGGTCATCATAACGACGTCTCTAGGCCACTCTATCATCATCACCGGGCCTCGCCCCAACATCCTCTTGACATCTCCTCTCCCCTGCTCACAACTCTCCCTGTGATGGTCTCACAGGCCCCTGGCGGGATGGTGATCTGATCATCTTGACCTCTCGTCCACACAGTCCCACATCTACACAAACAAACACATGATAGCATCAACATCCATACAAATATCAACCATACGCTATACTATCTAAAAAAAAAAATCAACAAAACCAACAACCAACACATCATACCTCGACGATCGAATAGCTCTCCCAGAGGTAATATCATCTTAGGGTCATCATGGAGATATATCCCACTATATGGAAACTACAATATGATTTGTGGCATCTGATGCCACACCTATTCAGCCTCAGCTGTGAAGTAGTGTCCACCCTCCCCAACCCCACGACGAACCAAAATCGTCGACCAACGTCGCAGTTGCGGCTCTCGTGCTCCTGGCGGGTCTAACAAAACTCTCGGGTGCAACATCAACACCCTCTCTAAAAACCAAGCCACCAATATAGATACAAAGGAAAAATCCCCTAAGTCGGTTGCTTGAAACCTGGTGAGTTGTCCCACCATCTTGGCATGCAACATCAAGCCCTAGGCAAAATGCTCATCCCCTAGTTCCCACTGCATGATCCTCAGTTGGCCACCATTGATACGGTGAGTTGTGAGTGACCCATACAATCTCACAACCATCACTATCATGCAATGATGTACTAGGGCATCCATCGCCCTAATCCTCACCACTGACCTAGACATAAAATCCTCTCTCGAACAATATATCTGGGCAAGAGTAGCCAACTTCCCCTCTCCAACTACCACTGGCTCGGGCGGAAGCAGGGTTCCTCGAAAAGGGAGCCCAGTCAGGAAATAGACATCCTCCTCAATAGAGAATTCCAAGTGCTCCCCATGCACAATAAAACATTGCAACTCCGGACTCCACATTGAGATCAGGAATTGTAGCAAATACTCCTGTGCCCTCAACAATGGGCACTCAAAAAACTTCAGCACCCCATAGGCCGCCAAAGCACCACGAACCTCCGACTCCTCATCCCTCACGACCTCCCTCAGTCAGACCCAGTCCCTCTCTCTCCATCATATCAACATCGTCCCAAATGATCACCTGCATCCACATATACAATACTCGATCAACCATCACAAAAACACCAAAATCTCCCAAAAAAGAAAGAAAGAAGGGAGATACGTTTTCTCACCCTCAACTTTGCCTCAAAGGCGTTTTCCCCATAGGTGCGCACCCATGTGCACCTATTTACCCCACATGCGTGCATGTATGCATGCATGTTAAGCCCAAATGCATGCATTCGGTGCGCTTCTATTCAATACACAGTTGCGCACTGATGCACAACTACCAGCAACACAACCGCGCACATATGCGTGGCTATGTTTCGGACAGGCGCGCACCCCATGCGTGCCTATTTTACCAAAGAGCATGCCCCCCCTGCACAATTGTTCCCATTAAAATCGTGCATTAGTGCACAGGTCTCCATCGATCGCCCACACACTTTGGGGGTGACAAACCTAAAAATCCACCGTACGACCATCCGTATGGTCCTACCCAAAAATTGACACCTAACTACTGTATAGGAGGATGAGACCACTAACCTGACTCTCGCACCTCCTGTATTGGCTTCCTCACACTCTTGGAATCTCTGAATCTACTCTGCAATCTCCTCTCTAACCATTATAGAATAAAGTACAAATGAGGTGGCAATGTGGGCCCCACATCTATATATAGGCCCTTTTTTCCAAACTTTCAGACTCAATTATGGGAGCTCCAAGCATCCATTTATTGATCCTTCTTCATCCATGGGATCAGAACCCCATCATATACATCAAGATATTCCCTGGGCCATTTTTCATCCTTATCCCCCGGGGAGCCATTTTTCCATACCCCATTTAGGTACACATGCTCATGTTCAAAATTATCAAATAAATGGTTATATTTTCGATTATCTTCAGATATTTTTCATGTCATGTATTTGGCTATCATGTGTGTAGGTACTTGGTCATCACAGACCAGCATGACCCCTTCAGGTATATAATCAACACTAGCATGTAATCATTCCCTTTGAATCTCAGTTGCATCTCCATTCACACCCTCTTAAATTTTCCTTTAGGGTCCCTATATCCGGCTTTGCAGTACTGTCACCTCCACTGCATTTTGGGTACTATCAACTGGTAGCACTCTCCCCCACATGAGTTGTCCCATTCATATCACCCCTTGGCACATTGACACTCATGTTGTTTCAACCTTAAGGGATGGGAGTGTCGATAGTCTTACATCATGTCGTAAATCAGCCACATACTCCTTCTCCTCATTTTGCTAGCCTACCCAACGGACTCCCATGGCACTTCCTCATGGTTTTATTTTGACTACACTCCCGCCACATCATTTACCATCCATTTCATCCACCACCAGTTTTCCCATCTTCATATTGCCCTCCATACATTTCCCTACTACAGAAACCCGCCTATGGGGCCCCAACCCCCCACTTGTTTTTTAACCAACTTGTGCCATCCTCAGGCCAAGCCATCTTACACTGGGGCACCCATTTTTGTATCTGCATTATTATCCCCACTGATTTTTTTAATTCTTTTTGTAATTAAGCCTTTGTTTCCATCATTTTACATAGCTTTTTGTCGTCACCTTTGGTGACCTTCTTCCTTTTTGGCAAACACAACCCATGTCACCCTTGTTTGGGGCATTCCTTATCACCTACTTTTGTCGACATCATCCATAAACTCCGAGTATCCAACATTCCACCTACCTCTACTCTCTGAGTTTGTTCACTTTGTCCCGCCTCTGGCACAACTTATCCCACCTCTTGTTGTCCCCCTGACACTCGACCCAGTTGAACGGTTGCAGCCACTTATACTTTGCATATATTCCCAACTAAGGGAATCCTTGAGTCTCCACGCATCTTAACTTAGTTCATGTACCTCCTTAGTTCCTAACCTCACCTAGTGGATTTCACAAATCCCTTTGCTTCTTGGAGTCACATCTCCCTTTTTGTCGACATCAACACAGTTTCCAGAAGGGCGACAATATCTTGACTCTCATTACCTTTACAATGAGGAGTCTCAGACAACACAGGGAGAACCATCATTTGTCTTTGTTGTCGTTAACCCCCATAACATTCGACTTCAACACTTTCTCATGTTACGATGGGTCTTAATTTGCGACTATTGCAGTTGTTTTTTATATTTTCCGAAGACCTTTGAACTTTGTTGGGCTATCAATGCCCACATAATCCGTGATACTTCTTACAGGTGTCATTGCCTACTATTCAGAGTATTTTTCCTCATTAGAATTGTCCTCTACCTTTATCAAAACTACCCCCGAGGGTGCTACAGTTGTCTACATCAACACACAATTTCAGTTACTGTACAACACCCTTTTTTTGAGTTACATGACACGAGCATGGGGCATGCCTGTCTCGTTTGTACAAAATTTATTTTCCACACCTTGCGATAGGTTGGTTCCTACAGGTTCTCTTCTGCCTCCAACGGGTCACTCTTGATACTCTCACTATCAATATTTCTTACAACGATACTCTTAGTAGAAGAAACATTGATGAATTTCGACTATCCATATGCTCCTAACCTCATCCATTAGGGGGTATCTGTTATCAATGAAATTTCATCCGCAAATGGTTACAGGAATCCAGCATCTTCAAATAGTTATTAGTTCACCCATGGACCAAAATTACCAAAAAACATTTCCAAAAGGTCCAAAACTATACAAACAGTTATAAAATCAGGATGCATTATGACTATATAGGGTGCACACGCACATGCGCCATCAAGAAACACAATAAAAGTGCACATGCACACGATGCACGACCGTGGATGCTAAAAACCACGCACACCTGAGAACAACGCATTTATGATGTTGGTCGACCTCCCACCCACTTCTGGTTCATCTTCCAAGTCAATTTGACATCCAAATCTCGGCTGGATCTGGCTGGGTGGCTAGTCAAATACCTAAAGGTGCCCTAAACAACCCCTTTTCACACTAAAAACTGGTTGCACAATACCTCAATGTGGTGCTATAAAACAAGGCCATGGGTGCACTACATCTTCAAGGAATTCATTTGCAAGGTTATGCTACTGCTATTCTCTTGGGGAAACCTCTTTTCTCATCAAGAGCATACTAGCACCATTCCATTTGGGCAATCCACATCACCTTTTGAGTGGGTTATCTTGGGATTCTTTCACCATTTCTTCAAAGTTTTCAAGTTGCAAGAAGAGCTCAATCTTGGGGGTCCAAGAGCCCTCCCTTGGAGGAAGAAGGGACCCAAAGTCCCTTTATTCTTTGGTGTTTTCTTTTCACTAATACAATCCTTTCCATTGGTGACATGAGTCTTGTTTGTTTCTTGTTCTTATGTCCTTATGCACAATAGTTTAATTGTTTTTTCCTTTCTTAGTTTAATTCTTAGCTTAGTCTTTTATGTTTATTCTTCTAACCCTTTCCTTTATTGTTGTCTTGCTTAGCTAACCCAAATAAGCTTGTAAGCACCTTTGTTTTGCTCATTTAGGTGACAAAAGAGGTGCAACACTATCCTTCACTTGATTTGATCGGATTATTGTTGGTCATATGGATCGTTGATCCAATGGCCACTATCGCTCTCTCTCCTGAGCTTATCATCTCTCTGACTTAGAAGGTTTTCTAAGTGTTTAAGGGTCTCGACCTTTGCTACTTATGGTAGTATTGATGAATTTGGGTGTTGTCTATGTTTCTAAAAAAATTGTATCTGTCCTGAGATTTGTCAATGAATTTAACCTTGGCCCTAGTGCACACTTGTGCTCTGCATGCAACTCTACGCTATTCCTCCTAAGCTTGATTCCTTATGCAAACTCACAAATTCTAAGAAATCTTGTGCATGCTCCTTGCTGCCTTCATGATAACCTCTAACTATCTAGAAACTTCAACTCTCTGCCCTGTGCTCGTCCTCCTTAGCTTGCAGACAAAAAATTCTCATGGTATCGTCATTCCTGATGCTATCATTGTTGCTTTCATGTTTTTCGTCATTGCTGCCAATATTCCATCATCGCTGTTGTTCTTGCCATCAATGACAGACACACTCTGCCTGTGAACATGCCAACAGTCCTCCACTATTTTAGCTTGTTGTACATTGTGAACAATCCTCATTTTTTCACCTCTATAAGGACAATCTATGAACATATGATCTGCTTTACAACCCCAACATTGAATAGGTGTTTTCGTTGGCCTTTGATCCCCTGTCTCAATCGTTCTAGGTTCTCTAGAAGTTGGATGTCCCTGAGGATTATTCCTGGAGAATGGTGGCTTAGTTCCCTTCTTCCTCTGATCCATCTTGAATTTCTTTTTGTCTTCCCAATATTTTTGGAAATTTCGCCTTGTTTTTTGCTGATCATATAGGCATTTAGCTCACCTTATGGTATCCTCCAATGTTTTGGAATAATCATATTGTATCTTGTCACTAATGAATAATGGCAATCCACTCAAATAGATCTGAATCTTAACTGTCTCATCCTTTATGAAAGAAACATAATTTAGCATTTCTAAAAACCTTCTCTCATATTCATCTATGGTCATACTCCCAAGACTGAGTTCAAAGAACTCTTTCATTTTCTTGTCATGGTATCTCTTAGTCAAATATTTCTTCTCAAAATACTTCTTGAATTCCCTCCAAGTGACACTTTTCTCTTTAATGTGTTGTGTTATAACCCTATGATTCATAGGATCATCTGTTGACTGGAATTTTTTCACTCTGGGTGTATAGGTTTGCAAATAATATTTCATCTCTGCAAATTATTTTCAAAGGAAGTAGCGCACAAAACCCACCAAAATCGCTAAGGCCTAAGTTTTTGCTGCATTCGCGCCTGGTGAATAAAGAACACGCTTAGATCGACGGTCGATCTAACGGCGCGTAGATCAACGGATGACAGTGGATTCTGGACCCCCTCGACTTTTCTACCTTTAACGGTCAGGGGGGGTCCAGAATTGGAGATAACGAAGGCACACATCT
>SNQJ01S0080547.1:0-35660 GCA_010110895.2 Picea sitchensis | reverse complement strand
TTTTTTGCGCATCGTTTGGAATTTTGTTGGGTCATGTAGTTTTCAAACATGGATTACTAGTAGATCCAACCAAGATTTCATTAATTATGGATTTAGAACCACCTACATGAGTTAGACATTTGAGGGAAACTCTGGGTCATACAGGATATCAAAAGAAATTTATCAAAGGATATATGCATATCACAACACCAATGGAAAATTTGTTGAACAAGGAAGAAAAGTTTTAATGGAACGAGGAATGCCAGAAGGTTTTGGACACATTAAAAAAAAACTATTGACCACATCGATTTTAATGTTTCCAAATTGGAACAAGGAGTTCCATGTACATGTATATACATCTTCCATAGTGTTAGGTACAATACTCTCTCAACCAGGGGAGGGATACATAGATCACCCAATTTCTTTTGCAAGAAGGAAGTTGTCCATAACAGAGAAGAATTATACTACCACGAAACAAGAAGGATTGGAAATGGTCTATGCACTATAGAAGTTTAGACATTAATTATTGGGGTCTCACTTTAAGATGTATATATACCATTCTGCATTAAAACAATTAGTGAAAAATCTAGTGTTGGGGGGGAGAATATGCATATGGCTACTATTATTTCAGGAATAGGATTTTTAGGTTGTAATGAAACCATGCAAGTTGAATGGAAGACCATATCACTTATCTTGCATATTGTTAGGAGAATATGTGGGAAATTTAGATGATAGCTTCCCAGATGCACAACTATTTGCACTTAATATGGTGGATGATTACTTCTTTGAAATCATACAGTTTCTAAGTACACATATGGATCCACCAGACATGATGGTTGTGCAAAAGAAAAAACTAGTAGTGAAAGCAGTAGATTATCAGTTGATTGCAAGGAATTTATACAATTTGGGTTCAGATGGAATATTGAGATGTTATGGGCTGGAACACAAAATACTGATGATACTTGAAGAAGCACATGATGGGATTTTAGGAAAATATTATGCAAGGAGATAAACTACAGAAAATATTTTGCGTGTAGGGATTTAATGGCCCACACTTCAAAAAGATGTTAAGGAATACTTCCAGTCATATGATGTATTTCAAAGAGTGGGAAAGCCATCTAGGAGGGATGAAATGTATTTAAATCCAGAATTTACATTGAAAGCATTTGATAAATGGGCCATAGACTTTGCGGGGCTAATCAACCCACAAGAAATAAGATCAGGGGCAAGGTACATCATCACTGTGACAAAGTATTTGAAAATATGGGCATAAGGATCCCCAATTATAGACTGCTACGCGATTTTTGTTTGAGAATATACTCACACAATTTGGATTTCCGTGCATCTACTCAGTGATCAAGGAACACACTTCTTTGGGACAATGGGACAGTGGAAGCTTTCAAGGTAGGGAGAGATGATTGGGAATTAAGATTTCCTACAGTGTTAGAGATCTACAGGACAACAAGAAAAAAATTAACAAGCCAGACACCTTTAAGGTTGGTCTATGGAAAAGAGACAACGATGCCAATGGGGTTTATTCTACCTATCCTGCGCATTGTAGCAATCACTGATCTTTCAAACTCTAGCATAGTAGAGGAGAGACTATCACAATAAGTACAACTTGAATAATATCGGTTTGTTGCAAGTTTCCATCAACAAATTCAGAAGGCAAGAGAGAAGGAATGACATGATAGACACATTAAACATAAAAAGTTTCAATTGGGATATTTGGTATTAATATACGAAAACAAGTTCATGTAGCATCCGAGAAAGTTTAGAATGCACTAGTTAGGACCCTATTTGATTCAGCATGTAACTGAGACATGGGTTGCGCAGTTGGAAACCCTGAATGGAGAATTCCTTGGAGGAATGGTGAATGGAAGTCGGATCAAACTCTATAGAGGTGGCCGACAACCTATGCAATAATTTGGGCTATGCCAGAACACATGTATAATAGTAAATATAGTATAGTAGGAAGATAAAACACAGAAAAGCATATAAAAAGTAGAAAAGGGAAGAAAAGCATATAACAAGTAGATGTAGAAAAAGAAAACGATTATAAAGTACTAAGGAATAAGAACTTTCTTAGAAGAATGACTATCATGCATCAGGATGGAACTACACCAATTCATAAAATAAAGCACATAAGAAAAAGAATGTGAAGAAAACAAATGCAAAAGAAAGATCAATTGTGCAATTTGGCACTAACAAGACCATTGGAAGAATTAAAGCACGAAAATTCACAACAATGATATGGTAATGATAGGTCGTAAAAATGTTGTATAATCTTAAATGGTAAAAGTCACTGGAAATCATGACATATTGGTAGTATAAGGGAAAAATAACACGATAGATTTGGTAATAAAGATGCATTTATTTAACCACTAACCAACCTCGTTGGCAGATTGGACAAGTTAGTTAAGGTGTGAGGAGACATGCACAGTTGGAAAGGACACACAAAAATAATCAAAGTTCACTAAGCATAAATATTGTGACTAATATATGCATGTAGGAGAGAGAAAACCAGAGAAAACCAGAACGAATCGGAGTGAATCAAAGGTAAACCACAACTACCATAGAGAAACCATAAAGATATTAAATGAACCTATCACACAAAACAATGGCCCCATCAAAAGTTGCAGTTCCATCAACAGTGACACGAAGGAAATCAAAATGACTAGAAGATGCAGCATAGGTTGAGGAAGTACCCGGAGATTCAACTTCGATTTCACATGAAAGATTCCACATATATTATATTCCACCAAAGAAAGGTGATGTGCCTCATGTCAAAGTACTAGCCAATGGAAAATACCCACTGACAATAACACCAGACTCACCTAGTGTTATTACTAAAGGAAACATGCTCGAGAAAGTGGTCACCCTCAAGTTGTGGATCATGACATAACAGATGAAAAAATGTTTCCCATGTTGTCCAGCGAAAAATATTTGTGCACTAGGAGTGTATCAAGCATAGGATCGATATTTATAGAAACACATATGTGGGAAACAAGGCTCAGAATTCAATAATACTGAACGTATTGGAGGTTCCACACTTCAAACACAGTTTGGAAAAAATTCCTACATTAAGTTATTGCTTAGTTTCATCCATGGAGGGACATTGAGGCTTGACCCACAAGTGTCGATTGACGCTGCATTGATTGTGTGGATCAAAAGGATACCAAAATAAGGAAAGGATCCATCCCTTTTGTTCAAAAATATAGGAGAGAGAGAACTCTTAGAATCAATGAAGGGTAAATTCCACACCTTAAGGGGGAAAAGGAGTTTGGATGTCACAAACATCAATGACAACGATGTTCAATTTGCAACGCAGGTATTGGATTGCAAATTGTTGTGCAAGTGATGAAAGGATGAAGTACCTACTGCAGTGATCATAGTCGTAAATAAGTGGTTGGAGGGGGTCTAGATGGAGTGGTCCACCTTCTTGGCGAACCGATGTTTTCAAGATTATATCAAGATCCATAATAAGGGTACAAAATTTCACTATGCATTGATTATGATTTTGATCGTGCTAGTAGGATGGAAAGAACCAAGATATTATAAATGCATGGAGACATATGAAAAGGGTAATATGGATGGGCAGTATTCCAACTTATGGAATACAAAAAACAAGAGGAGGAGACACGACAATAGTTTCACATTCTTTGTATACTTTGATAATATCAGGTATCCAATCGAACATACACTGCGCATATCATATGAACCAATGTAAAACTATAAGGATATCATGATTTTCAAAGAAATAATGCACCACTTGTACATGTAAGCAAAGAAGGACCCTACACACTAGTGGCTTCCAACCAGCTATAGGTTGAAAACAAAGGATACATGTTTTATTGTGAATTATTGGGAATATGGGTGGAAAATCACAACAGAGAAAATGAGGCACACAAAAGATGAAGAAGAATAAGATAATAGTGATGAAGAACTCGATGAGGGGTAGGGAAATGATCAAAACAATGGCGTAGGAGATACACCTAGGCCATCAACAATAAAGGAACAACAGACAGTTCCCACGGAAGGCATCAAACACAAATATAAAGGGAAGGAGACAGTAGGAGGATCACACAAGAAGACTAAAGAACATAAAGTACCCCTAGTATACAACTTAACCAATGATGATATGGACCAAATTGGCTACTAGGTATGGTATGTCGTAGAGGAATTCATTGAGGAAGTGACAAGGAAACAAGTAGAGTAGCAGCAGAAGGTGCAGGAGTAGTTGATAACACTACAAAAATGGTTGGAGGTATCTAGCATAACAAAAGAGCGCAGGTTAGAGGGGGGAATGTCCACAATTCTAGTGGAATAAGCAGAGACTGTGCATCCACCCTTAACAAATCTAGCACCTAGACACAAAACACTACAAATTGAGGAAGATGTAATTGAGTTCCCAATCAAAGAATTACAAGAACAGGTGAAAGAAAATTTGACCAAAGTATAGGATTAAAAGGCTCAATGGAAACAACAATATGAAATTACCAGAAAAAGAGCGTAGTGGAAGGGAAAATGGAAGGAGTAAGGAAGGAAAAGAATGAGGTAAAGGAAAGGGCTAGGAAAGTGTTAAAGGAAAAGGATGAAGCTGAGAGCATGGAGAAAAAGACACAATAGGTCGTACATAAGTTGTATAAGAAAGTTCTAGAAGTGCCAATAGTAGTTGAGGCTACTATGGAAGAACATGTATTAAATATTGACGAAGTCATCAATGACTTCCGAGCAAATATTGAGGTCCTACAATTGGAAATTACACCAAGAATGACACTAGAAGTATGTGAAAGTAGAGAGAGAATGGTGATGAAAACAATAACCAACATTAAGAATATACAAGAAGATCGTGAAAAACGCTAAGAGGAGAGCGCACAAATATAGATAGACTTAGTGGAAGAACTAGAGATGAAGGTTGTGGATAACAAATTAAGAGAAGTACAGGAAAAGGCCCATCAAGTTTCAAACAGAATTAACACACTTCCATCTACTGAACGTATGACCAAAATTTTCGCATAAAGTTAGTCATACATGGAAGTGGAACAAATGAGGAATCAACAAAATATCATTCATCAATGCTCAAGACCATTGCAGGAAGAAGCAGTAATGGTGATCGGTGAACTTGCCACTACACAGGGGAAGGTGAAAGAAGTGGCCCATGAAGTAGAAGAAAAAATGACAGCATTTACTCTGCATGCTTTTGAAGATATTGTGGAAACATAGATGATCTAGGAGGATCTCGGTGTCTACCCACCATTTCCAACTGGCTCAAAATAGTTTTTTGACAACTTACTATTTTTAGCATTTTTTCGTTCTAGGGCCATTTTGAGGGCCTAAGCAATATTTTTTCATGATCGGGAACCTCCATTACGAAAAAAATTCTCTAATTGAGCTCCCTAAAATAATATCCTTGTTAAAACCTTTCCAATGAGATATCATTCTCCCTAAACGAAGATCATATGCAAAATTTACGACCCTAGGAAGTTGATGTTCTAACTTACCCCAACGGGGGGGCACATGAATTTTGGAGCTTCATCTCCTAGGGTTATGTTTTTGGATGTCTATGGTTTTGGAATTCGTGTTTATTGTAAAAAAGGAATTCATTGCCTCATTTTACTCATCTTATTTTCAATGAGCGTAGAAATCACATATCTTTTGAGAGATAAGTTGCCACCATTCTAGCAAGCTTGTTTTCAGTCTGCATTTAACATTTTTCAACATATTTCTTATTTAATAGAAGTCAAGTTTTACTATATATCTATTATTGTTCACTGTGTCTCTATTTTAATATTATAAATATGTGGTTTCATTTCGTTCCAATCATAAATACGGATCAAGAGAAAACAATAATAAAGTATGTTGTGACAACCAAGGAATCCTCCCAGAAGTTTAGCCAAGAGAGGAGAGGTTCACAATAGTCCTAAGTGGCTCAGGACGAGCCACAGGTGAGTGTTGGGGGTTGTTGGACAGAAATTTTTGGATACAATTTTGATAAAAATAGTAAGTATAGAAGAAGTGCACAATAAGAGAGAAGAACAAAGTAAGCGAGAAGAATAAAGAAGAGATAATAATGAAGAAGAGAATAAAGAAAGAGAAGAAAGTGGGAGAAAAGGAAGGATGATATCCCGATGTGCTAAATATAGAAGGAACAAAAACAATCACACTGCAAAAGTAGCATGCAGATGGAAAAACAGGTGAAAGTAACCCAAACAACTAGTTATCTCGAGTAGTCATGCATTGTAATAGGGTTTTCGGATGAACAACATAGGTTTTTAAGACCTATAATTTATGTATAAATATGTAGTGAGTTGGGAGAATAGTAGTTCCTCATTTTTGGGTTCCCTGTTAGTTATTGTTATGGTTTTGTTCTATGTTGTTGAAGAAAGGAACCTATATATGAATGTTAAGGAGATGATGTAGAGAGAGAAAGAGAGAGACTTGCACTGCAAAGTGGCTAGGATAGGAGAAAGAAAATATGACCATGATGTATCTTTGTATGAGCAGTGCACAAGATTGAATCAATTACCAAACACATAATAAAGAAGACAATTGTTTTGGACATAGCCCAGAGTTTGGTGAACCACGTTAACTCCTGTGTTGAATGTCTTTTATATGATTGTTCATGGATTTTGTTTCGATTCTTATTAGATTAGAATTGTCTTATGTATAATCATTACACAATAATCACGATTGTTGTAGTAATGGGTTATGTGGTAATCTGGAATATAATGGTAGTATGAATCTGAAATCACTAAGTAGCTAATAAAGAATAAATATAGAGAAACACACATAGAACCAATAAGTAAGAACAAATAGAATGGTCACCTCCCATTCCCTCACTACTGAAGAAACATGGTTCTTGCAGTCCCAATAGATACCTCAGGTGAGAATTCATTTGTACATGAAGGTGATGATGAAAGGGGCCGGTGTCTAGTGGGTTTTGTTGGTCAAAGATAACTCGAACCTAGGGTCTTACAACCGCGTAAAGCGCCAACATCCCATTTTGTATTATTATGGGTCTCTTATTTATATGTAATAAAAGGGGCTTGTTACTTTATTACATTGTCAAATGTTGTAAAATGTTGCTTTGTTGATTAATTAATATTTGAATGATTTACATTGTTGCAAATAACTAATTAGTTAATATGTGAATGATTTACATTATTTCAAATAACAGGGGTGTAATCTATTGGATGAAACATTAATGTTTTCATTGCATCAAAATGCAATAACAAAAATATAAAAAACAATATGTTTAAAAAAATATTTGCAAGAAAAACAATTAACTAAAATATATACATAACGATGCATTCTTATGAACTCACAAAATGGTGTCTGAAATAACATAGTCATCAGTTCTTTTTAAGGGGTTATGTGCACCGGAACATATTAAGAATACTAAAGCACCGATACATATTAATTATACTGAAGAACCCATGCATAAAATGTGCGATAATATATATCATTTTCAAATTTTACGGTGGGAATGTGATAAATACACATCGTTTATTTAAATATAAAACAACATTGGTGCTTTAAAAAACTTAATCTCACCAATGTGTTTAATAAGATAAACACACCCTGGAATTAAATTTAATATACAAATCTAAACATATGAGTTATACAAGCACCAAGATGAACATAAAATACAAGTGCCCCAGAGTTGCATAGAAAAAATGGGAATCTGGGGCATAACAACCACAACCATCATGGTGGGTTTGTTTCATATTTAATCACTGAGGTAGTAATATAATGTTGAGCCAACATATTTTCAACTTATGTACGCATTGAGGCATTTCATGTAATGGTTCCCAATGCAGTTTTATTTTATGTTTGCGTCGAGAATTAGCATACCATGGGTTTTAAAACGATGTTCAAATACCATGTGCACTTTTAATTTTCTTTCACTTTTTAAGTCACTTTTACTTTTTAATCCACTTTCACATAAATTCATGTTTGATCCATGTTTAATTTTTAATCCAGTTTCACATAACTTAATATTCAATCCAATTTCATGTAACTTCATATTTAATCCACTTTCATGTAACTTCATATTTAATCCACTTTCACGTAACTTCATTTATAATTTACTTCCACTTTGTATTTCTTAAATTCACCTTTCCTTTGTATATTTATATTTTAATACTTACCTTTGACATCAATGACCATAATGTATTCAACAATCTCCCCCTTTGTCATTGATGGCAACCCTATACTCAAACACATGTAATCCTCCAAAAATAGAAAGAATTTTCCCTTGTCTACAACTCTCCCTATATCTTTAATTACTCTCCCCCTGTCTAAAACTCTCCCTTAGTCTATAATTATCCCCCTTTGACATCAATAGAAAAGGAAATATCCCCTTGATTTGTTCTTATTTACTGACAATATGAGAGGGATATTACTCCTAGTTTTTGTTTGATATGAAAATATTTCTTTGGGAAGGGGTTTGGAAAAATATCTGCAAATATTTCCTTGGTGGAAATGTATTACAACTTGACACTTTGTTCGGATATTTTTTCACTTAGGAAGTGGTAATTGATGGGAATATTATTTGTCTTTGAGTACATAAAAATATTATTTGAAATGTTGATTGTAGTTGTGTTGTCGCAAATGATTGATATTGGTTGATCATATTCTACCTTGATATCTTGTAGTGTTTTCTCCATCCAAAGAACTTGTGTGCAACATGTTTTTATGTTGCTACTGCAATATACTCTACTTTTCTTGTGGATAGAGATATTGAATATTGTTTCTTTCTCAACCAAGGAACTAGATTGTTTCCTAGAAAGAATTCTCCTCCACCTATACTTTTTCTGTCATCAAGACTTCCTACCTAGTCTACATTTGTATACGTTGTTAGAGTAAAACCTTCACCTCTTGAGTACCATAATCGGAAGTCCAACGTGCCCTTTACATATTTGAATATCCTTTTTACTACTTGCACATGATTTTATTTCGGTTCAACTTGAAACCATGCAACCAATACTACTAATTGCATAATGTCTTGCCTTGATGTCATCACATACAATATGCTTCCAACCATTGACCTATACAATGTTTTATTTACTTCCGAAGATTCATCATCTTTGCTCAATTTAAAACCTGTAACCATGGGTGTGTTGATTGGTGTATAATATTCCAATATGAATTTCTTCATTATTTCCTTGATATACTTGGTTTGTGAAATTAGTATGCCTTTTTTCATATTGAGATATTTTTAATCCAAGAAAGAATTTAAATTCACCAACTATAGTGTTGGGTATGTGTTATATTCTTTGCATGTGTGTGTGTGGGTGCGTCAGATATGACAACTACGTCTGACAATCCATCGCACTAGTGCTATGTCCATGCTGTGTGTGTCAAGAAAACTGCCTCGACAATCCATCGCATCTATGCTATGTCCATGCCGTGGTGTGTCAAGAAATTTCCTAGGTCCTGTAAAGGTGTATGCCCCCTGCTATGCGCGAGTACCGTTATGCGAGTGTTCGGGGCAACGAACCAAAAAAAAAATTTGGGCAGTTTTTGCTATTTTTAGCGGTTTTGTAAATTAATCCTAGATTAAGGGATTAGGGTTTTGGTATCTACGAAATACCTAAAAACATTGTATATATTGTATGGTGAATGGTAAAATTTGATATAATGAATATAAGAAAGGTTTTCCTAGTTGAGGGTTTCCGATATAAAATCCCTGTGTACTTTGTGTATGAGCCATTGATTAATTTATGTCTTGATTAAGAATCTGTATGCATTGCTTTACTTCACAAGTTTAAAACTTACATATAGACATCTCAAATTCCTTTTTCATTTCTATTGCAAACTCTTGGAACATTCATATTGCCTCCATAAATGATGTCATCTACATAAAACAAACAAATCAATTGAATTTATCCTACTGTCTTGATGTAAATACTATTGTCAATATTTATTTTTTTCAATCCTTGTTGTTTTATATAATCATCAAGACTTGAATACTAGGCTCTTGGAGCTTGTTTTAGCCAATAATATGCTTTCTTCAATTTGCACACATGATCCTTATTTTATGATAATAAGAATCCTTGTAGTTGTTCAATGCATACTTCTTCCTCTAAATTTCCATTGAGAAAAGTATACTTGGCATCCATTTGATAGATTTTGAAATTATTGAAACATGAATATGTAAAAAAAATTATGATAGCTTCTAGTCTTGTAATCGGGGAAAAAGTTTCTTCAAAATCAATACCTTTAAAAATTACATAGCATACAACTTTCCCCTTATAATTTGTTTTGACTACAAAAACTACTCAAACAAAGTACAAAATAAATCTTGAATAATTCTTAACACTATCACCAAGAACATAAGATAATCAACCTTTGTCAATCCAAACAGTTTGTATATCCAATATAAGAAATAGTACATCTCCAAAAATGGTCGAACATGGTTGGGTTCGTCTTAGAAAATCCAAGTTGATTCAACATGAAGACATCAATTGGGTTCACATATCAAAAAATTTAGGTATTCTCCCCCTTAAGGGATCAATAAGTAGCAACAATAGTTCTCGTCGAAAATTTCAGTCGCTGGACAACCTAGTTGAAACATAGTCAATGAATGCTCAGTTGAAACTCTAGTCGAATGCCATGTTGGGTCGTACCTCAGTTGACCACTTCTAAGGAAATAATCAATAATTAATAGGAACATTATATGATTGTACAACTAATGATACAAAATGACATGAATTTCTCAAAAATATGGTCAAATGATTCAATGACCATTCATAAATCCAACCATAATCTATCCTGATAGCTAGCATTGGTCTACAATTCTTCCTTTCACATCTCGTCTACAAATACCTGAAATAATGATTGCCATTCTTTCAATTTGTATGGTGAGAATGATGATAGGTTACATATTTTTCTATTGGCTAATTAGAGGGAGTAGGCTCAGGGTGAGGTTTACTCACAAGAGTAGAATAACCTGGCATATCAACAACAATGTCATTTGTAACAACATGCTCAGACACTAGCATGTGAGGAACATGTATCTCATCAATCTATTCAACACAATCAACAATAGGTGTAAAAACCCTTTGTAGGCCCCTTAGAAAGCCATTTTTTTGTGTGTGTGTTAAACCCAACTAGTACTCAATATTACATTAATTATAGTGAAGCAATATAATATAAGCACATACAAAGTTAATACAATTATAATTGATACCCACTATCATACAACAATATGGAATTCCATAACATAATTCACATGAAGAATAAGAAAAAATTACATCATCAACTCATCCAAGTCTTGTTGAAAACACAAGGTAGTATAAATCCCATTACATATTTTTTCAATGAAAATTTCATCGATTCCACCATTTAACATTGAATTTAAAAAAACTTAATCATTTCAAGGGAACTCATAAATCTCTTAACTCATAACTCTATTAATTATAATTATTAATTAAATGTATTAATAATTTATACTTATAATTATTAATTAAGTTTATACATATAAATATTAAATATATACACACAAATGTGTGTGTGTGTGTGGAAAATATAAATATATATAAGGGAAGGTTCGAATTTTTATAAGTAAATTAATGAGATTATATTAAATTAATCGTAAGGTTTTAACTTAAGTATATTTCTCTTCAAGTGCTAATGATCACCATAGGAGATTTATGCACTGAAATCTACAGGGTGATTCAAAAATTGAAACACTTGTCATGATGACCTCATATGAAGGCTTGCGCCTTCTCACATATTTTAGGGATGAGTGAACATGCATCAATATCAACAATCACTTGAGTTGACCATGATGGGATCCAACAATTTGGCAACAACTGAATATGAGTTGGCTTGTGTAGTAGAGAATCCTTGACTAATGTTATAGCAAGATTTGCCTCACCCTAGGAAAACTTGCACAGAGGGACAATTTACATTTCCCTATGTAGACTTGAAGTCCCTTTTTGCAAATCCTAGAGCTAAAAACATGATTTTTCCACATATACACACCCTGCCTATATTACATCATGTGTGTACATAGGTTGCAGCACTACAACTCCCGTACATCGAGATTTGTGACCAAAATTTAAAAATGGTGTTGGGTTTCCATGTCACGTCAGGAGATCTATGATCATTGGCCTTCCATATACTGGAAACGTTCCGACTCAACCCTTAAGTTCCACTTGAAGGCTACAAATAGACCAAATCCAAGCTATGGAAAAGAGGAGAAAAAATCATCTTTGAGACCAAAGTGACTCTAGAGAAATTTTTCACTTCACATTGAGTTTGTGTCCCTTTTTCCTTTAAGTATGAACACATTCTTCAGCCCCCAGGATCTTCCCTTATTGATTGATAACCTCATTGTCTCTCTTATATGATCTTGCATTTGGTGGAGGACTGAAGTGGTGAAGGCCCAGCTGGAAGGAACTTAGTTTATCAATTCTGAGTCATGCTGACATAGAAGTTTGTAACACATTCACTTCTGTTGATTACATCTTAATAGAAATACTTTTTTCTCATCCAATTAATATCTTGCGAATATTTGAATTGTTATTCCATGGGCGTATTTGTTATGAATATTGATGGATTATACTATAGAATGTGCTAACATTATCTATTATCACCATATGCTTGTGTTTCTTGGTTATTGAGGACTAGTTGGAGGTATATTTCTTTGGTTGAAGTGCTCAACGGTGGACTTCATCGAACATCTGGATGAGGTAGGACTTTTATCTTGACTTGCTAGCATATTTGTTTATATAACATACTTGAGATTAGAGTTTATTTCTACAGTCATTTTCATCTGTTGTGGTTTACCCATATCCATAGAGATATTTTCTTCGTAACAGAATTGGCGACCATACTAAGGATTGAATCTTCTTTTTGGGGGTTTGGAGTTTTTTTGTCCTTAGATTGCTCTCGTTTATATTGAATTTCTTGTCATATGATTGCTTGACAACCTTTTTTCACTTTGAGTCTGAGTTTCTTACCCTTCTCCTTAGCCTGGCTATGTTTTGACACATATACGCAAGTTTTTGCTTGACAATCACGTACATACGCAGGTTGTCCTTCTGCAAGTTGCATACATACGTGCTTTTTCCTTGAACATTTGCATACATCACCCTTTGTTGCTTGGTTTTTGGGTTTTATGGTTGTTGGGTAGGTTTGGATGATTGTTGAGTCTTATTAGGCCTTTGTGGTGACTGCTAAGTGTCTATGGAATGACATGAAACCTGTTTTTGGTTGAATTTTTGGGCGATGCTGATCCAAGTGGATATTGGTGGCCACCCACCTATTCCAACTGGCTCCTTGTGTCTATTTTTTTTTTAGCACATCTTTCTATACTACTTTATAATTGTGAGTTCTACACTTAAGGTGTTGTTTGAAGCCTCAAACATTCTCTAGGGGGGTATCGGTGGCCTCTCACCTAATCCAACTGGCTTATTTTGTATGTTTTCATGTCATCACATCTTGTTGTACTTTCAGGGTTGTTTTGGGGCCCTAAGTGTTGTTTTCTTGGATCACCATAGTCAGACTATAGACAGAGTCAGATTCTGATGGAGGAATATGTATTTATCTAAAATACCTTTCCAATGGGCTATCATGCACCTAAAACATAGGTTGTATGCAAAAGTTACGGCCCTAGGAAGTTGAGGTACCAAATTACACCAACTTACCCATAGGGCCCACATGAATTTTAGCGTTTCACCTTCTGGGGTTAGGTTTTTGGATGTCTAGGGTTTTGGAATTCATGAGTAATATGAAAAGGGCCTATGGATCCTCATTGTAATCCATTCTTCTCAGATGGATGCATGTAGCAACCACAGCTATTCTCAGAGATAACTACCACCATTTGAGAAAGTTTCAGTTCTACAATTTTACAGTTTCATCCTATTTCATTGTTTAATAGAAGATATTGTTCACTAGATAGTTGTGTTATTATTATTATCTCTGTGTTTATGGTATCTAGTCTGTTAATGAGTTTGTTCTTCTCCTAAATCCAGATCAGTGGTATCAGAGTGATCTTCTCTTCATTTATTTTTCTCCATGCATGTTCCCAACAGGTTTGGGTACAATAATTTGGGATTCAAACCAATCGATCCATTACCAGATCGGGCATGCTGAGCCCGAAAAAAACCCATGGGATACAAAAATAAATATGATGGAGCAGGAGATCCTATTAAAATGTTTCTCAAGTAATCCCTCACACGACAAAGGAATGAAATGATGGACAACTTCGTGTAGATGAATTGACGGTTTCCCATGGGAGAAGAATCTTCATCAAGCATCCATGCAACCCACTTCAAGGTACATGTAAATTTTGATATTCCATTAATTGAGGGAGTGATAGATGTGGATGTTGTAGATAAATGGTTGAATCAGCTCGAAGGATATTTTTCAGTCCACAATTTTTCTGATAGGGAAAATATCACTTTTTCACTCCTCAAGGTCCTTCCCCATGCTAAATATTGGTGGGATACTTACTCTGATCAAAGGGACGTGGAGGAATATATAATTTTTATGGTGGCCTCTACATGGGATTCCTTCTGAGATTCCATTAAAGAACAATACTACCCTATTGGAAGCTATGAGGACTAGTACACCAGATGGACCACCCTACGTCAAGAAAGGGACCAGACAGTACCAGAATTCACCAATATTTTCCATACCCTACGCACCAAATTGGGTATCAAATATTTTGAGTGTCATATGGTTCTCAAATACTGATGATGTTTTCATAGATAGATTCAAACAAAAATGGAGTTCTTAGACATCACTTCATTGGGAACGACTTATAGATATGCTATCAATATAGAGCATAAATTTAAGCAGAAAAAAAGAGATTTTTGGATCTAAAAACCCCTCATAGTCGAACCAGGGAAAAGGAAACCCCAACCGACACAGCAAGGGACCAAGTCGATATGGATGCCCTCAGGACAATTTGTCAAAACCACAACATAAGAAGGAAAACGAGAAGACAAAAAAGGACATGGAAAAATGTGTGAGTACCATAAAAGTCCTTGGCACAACACGGACGAATGTCGCTCCAAGAAGTCCCTCATGGCAGAGATGAAATCTTCCGAGTCAGAGGTTGATTCTAATTCCAAGTCAAATCCTGAAGAAGGGAAGAATATTATCAATGTTGAACCCAGTGCCATGCTCGTTACCACCAAAGTTTGGTGAAGTAAACCAGAAGAACCATAGGAAGGGGAACTCCTCTTTCACTCACAGATATGGGTCAAGGGGGCTCCAATTCATTTCATTTTCGATAGAGGTAGTCAAAATAACATGATTTCATCAGGGGTCATCAAGTAGCTGAACCTGCCAATGACGCTAGACCCAAAGCCCTACACCATCAGCTAGCTTAGTCAAGGAAGAGATATTTGTGTCAGCCAACAATGTCTTCTACCCTACGACATCAAGCCTTTCAAAGATGAGGTATTGTGTGATATTTATCCCCTTGAAGTTTGGTATGTTCTTTTAGGACAACCATATTTTTGGAAGCATCATGTTGTGTATGAGTCTAGACACTGCAGTGTTATTATTAGTTTGGGTAGATAATTTTAAAGGATCCCAGAGGTGGCACCGCCTACTGTTATTTCTTTAATCTCTACTAAGCAATGCAATAAGGTCATTTCACAGACCAAGAAGTTCATATTCTTTATGATCCATGTTCATAGTAAGAAGGTACATGCCACATCCATGGCCTCTACACAATGCCTCTCTTTGCAGTAGAAGCAAGTGGATTGGATCATGGAAGAATACAGAGACATCTTCATCTCACCTATAGGGGTACTGACAGACTGCCAAGTAAAGCATCCAATTGATCTGACCTTGGATTCACTTCTATGTAATGGAAGAGTGTATCGACACTTGCTAATGGAGAATGAAAAAATCAGGAATCAGATGCAAGAGGTTCTTCAAAAGCAGCACATCAGACCCAACTTATCCCCTTGCAGAAGCCTGATTGTACTAGTGCAGAAGAAGGACGGGACTTGGTGACTCTGAATTGATTACAGAGCCTTAAAAAAAATTATAGTCAGGAACCACTACCCCATTCCTAGGATTGATGAACTTCTTGACCAATTGAAGGGGGGAAATTTATTCAGCAAGATTGACCTGAAGTCTGGCTACCAGTAGGGTCCCATCAAACCTACTGATGTCTGGAAGATAGCCTTCAAGTCTAAAGAAGGTCTCTACAAATGACTATCCATTCCCTTTGTCTTAACAAATGCACCAGCTACTTTCATGAGTTTGATGGACGATGTATTGACACCCTCCACCATGTCCTTTCTGGTAGTATATTTGGATGACATCCTCATCTTCAGCAGAACATGAGAGGATCACATGTGGCATATTCAATAGGTTTTGAGCACTCTGTGGCAGCACAAGCTTTGTGCCAACTTGGAAAAATTTTATTTTGGAATGAACAGGGCCCAATACCTGGGATACATTGTTGATGAGCATGGGGTACATGTTGATCCAACTAATATCCAAGTCATTTGTGACTGGCTAGCCCTAACCAAATTGATTGAGCTTTGGAGCTTCTTGGGACTAGCCAATTTCTATCGACAGTTCATGCTGGGAGTCTCCCATATTGCATGGGCCCTCAGCTAGGTGAGAAAGGGTGGTGGTAGGGCCAAGTTCATGTGGGGGAAGGAGAAATAATGAGAATTTGATGATCTGAAACATCATTTGTTCTCATCTCCAGTACTCTCCTTGCCTGATCTACAACAACCATTCAATATTGAGACTGATGTATCTGACTATGTTGTGGGCTCAGTTCTCACTCAACATGGGCATCCGGTGGCATACCATAATGATACACTCTCTAATATTGTCCAGAAATACCCCACCTATGACAAGGAAATTAATTCCATTGTACAATCATGTCGTTAATGGAAACATGATATTCTGGGGAAAGAGACAATCATACACACTGATCACAAGCCTCTGTAGTTCATACAGACATAAGGAAAATTGCATAATGACCACCATCATAAGTGGTCTACCTCCTTGCAAAAGTTCCATCTCAACATCAAGTATAAGACATGTATCTCCAATCATTTCGATGACTTCCTTAGCCATCCTCATGTGGCTGCACTCACCACTGTGCTCCATTCCTGTGGACATGAAACATCGGAGTGGCCCCAACTTTACCAGCAAGATTCAAAATTTTCCACCACATATCATCTCTTGGGTTCAGGTTCCACTGTCAATGATTTTCACATTCAGTACAGACTCTTATGCCACATGGTCCATCTCGATGTTTCTACAAGTGAGTGTGCAAACATGATTTGGGAATCCCATTACAGTCGGGTGGAAGGACATTTTGGCGTAGAGAAAACTATGGTCATTCTTCAAAAACATTTTTATTGGCCAAAACTTCGATAGGACGTCAACAAGTATGTAATATCTTGCATTGTCTATGCCATTGCCAAGTCATCCATCAAGAAGCAAGAATTATACACCCCTCTTCTTATTCCTGAGAATTCATGGGAATCCATCTCCATGGATTACATGTTTGCTTTGTTGTCCACCAAGAACAGAAATGACTGTGTGTTTTTGGTCATTGCTCGGTTTTCAAAGATGGCCATCCTCACAACCTGTAAGAATAATTTCACAGCGAAATATACTACCAAACTCTTCTTCAAACTAGTTTGGGTCCACTTTTGGATACCACATACCATCATCTCCGACCGAGACAACAGGTTCCTCAACACCTTTTGGTCAAGTCTCTGGTGCATGTTGGACACCAAGCTCACAAAATCCACTGCTTTCCACCCCCAAACTGATGGCCAAACTGAGGTTGTCAATTAGATCATTGTGAACATCATGTGCATGTACAATTATAAGCATCCTCATACATGGGACAAGAGTCTCCCATATGTCCAACACAACTACAACAGGGCTCTCCATAGTTCCACCAAACATAGCTCATTTTAGGTGGGTCTGGGATTCCAACCCTTGGGACCCATTGATGTTGCACTTCCACTTGCCACCGCACAAACAAACTATTTCCATGATCAGTATGCGATTGCAAAATCCACCAAATTCATTGAGATGATTCAACACATCTGCCAATAGGTCCAAGAGATTTTGTAGAAATCCAATGCTAAGTACAAGAAGTGCCATGATCAATACAGGGTACCACACAATTTTCAGGTTGTCAAAAAATTATGGTTACATTTTCAAAATGAGCATCTCACCAAGCCCCATTGAAATCTTTGCCCACTTCGTTATGGGCCTTACACTATCACCAAAGTTGTGGGTAGCAATTCTTTTGATCACAACACTCCACCCTTCCTTTATATCCATCCAGTATTCAATGTGGACCTCCTTTGGCCATATTTCCCTCCCTTATTGGAAACCTCTGAGATCGCTAAACAACTGAAACCAATAGATATCAACCCTTAATGCATGGAACAATCATCCACCAATTATATAGTGGACACACAGGTCAAGAGAAATTGCCAGCAATGGATCCAACTTTATCGGGTTTTCAAGGGAGGGAAACTCCTACACCAAGGAAAGTGGCCAAATCCAACAAAATTTTCCTCACCTGATGGGGGAACTCAATGTAATGTAAACCATTGCTTCCTAAGGGGGGAGGATTGATCCAGGTGGATATTGGTGGCCACCCACCTATTCCAACTAGCTCCTCGTGTCCATTTTTTATTCAACATGTCTTTTGTACTTCTTTATAATTGTGATTTGTACACTTTTTTGGTTATCTGAAGCCTTCCACATTCTCCAGGGGGATACGAGTGGCCTCTTTCCTAATCCAACTGGCTTATTTTGTATGTTTTCATTTCAGCACATCTTTGTGTAGTTTCAGGGTTGTTTTGGGGCCCTAAACGTTATTTTCTTGTATATCCATAGTAAAACTATAGACAAAGTCAAATTCTAATGGAACAATGTATATTTCTCTGAAATACCTTTCCAACGGGCTATGACATGCCTAAAACGGAGGTCGTATGCAAAAGTTACAACCCTAGGAAGTTAAGGTACCAAATTACACCAACTTACCCATAGGGCCCACATCACTTTTGGAGTTTCACCTTCTAGGGTTAGGTTTTTGTATGTCAATGGTTTTGGAATTCATAAGTAATATGAAAAGGGCCTCTCCAACCTCATTGTAATACATTCTTCTTAGACGAATGTGCATAGCAACCACATCTCTTCTCAGAGATAACTACCACCATTTGAGTAAATTTCAGTTCTGCAGTTTTAAAGTTTTAACCTATTTCATTATTTAATAGAAGATATTGTACACTGGATATTTGTGTTATTTTTCCTATCTCTATTTTTATGGTATTTAGTTTGTTATTCAGTTCATTCTTCTCCTAAATCTGGATCAGGTGCATTTCTCATCATCTTTTTCATTTGATTGTCCTTGCATCTTGTGATGGGTGTTTTTCTTCTTGATATCCTATTTGGTTTGTCTTTGTTTACACACAATAGAGTATTTATATCAAGTTGTTTTTTAGTCCTTGCATTTTCATTCTCTTATATTGAAAATAAAAAAATATTATTCATTTTACATTGATTAGTGTTTTTTATCTTTTGAGTCTTTATCGTTAATCTTAGTGCATGTAAAGAAAGGTTGCAATTTTATTTTAGAATTGTAGAACTGAATTGAGAATTGCATTTTGAAAAGCATATCATTCATTGGAAAATGAAGTTAGGACTTTGCACTGTATTCACATTCATTTATTTTACTTGTTGAGTCATAACATCACTAGTTTCATGACCACACCTTTTGAGTACGAAAGGCCATTAAAAGTAACGCTATAATTTAAAATTGATTTGTAACGATTTTATTTTTGTAGGGTGCACAAACTAGCTTAGGATTTAGAGCCTTCGAATAGGATTTTGTGAGTAAAATTCTCCAAGGCTATTAAATCAACATATGTTTCTGACTAAGGGAGTGGAGAAATCCATGGTATAATCGGTAATATCAGGAGGCTTCGCTTACACCATATTTAAGAATGAGGTCACATGAGTTTGGTTGAAGGGATATCCCCCTGATACCTTATTAGCATCAGATATGTTTCTGTGGATCTAGTATTATATGGGGATCTTAATTGTTCCCTTACCTCTGTGAGAGGTGGTTCTTTCAAGGTTTCAGGCTTTTCTACCCTACCCATATGGTGGACCTTACTTACGACTGTTCGCCTGTGCATCGGTTATACTGTGGTTTCTTAGTTTCTTAACTTAGGTACCACATAGGTTACTTGCAAGGTTTATTCTGCAGGTACCCTGGGTCAGATAAGGTTCAGACAACACACAACCTTAATGGAGGATTACCTCTCCAAGGGGATATGACCGACTAGTTGTTAAGCCCATGAGGGCCCTTATAACTAATTATGTTTCCTCCTATATTTAGCAAAGGAGTCTCAGACCCCTCTTGGGTGAGGCATACTTAATTTAGAGAGGGAGGTCCCTTTCAACCACTTTATCTTGTTTCTGTGCATATTGGTCGTTTGATTATTTTTGGTGTGCTCTTTGATTACTAGTTGGTTTTAGGATTTGTTTTCTATATATCGAGTATTGAGTCATCATGGAGCCAGACCAGCTTCCCCAAAGGTATACCTCCTTGTTATAGTTGCCACCACATTTTGATTCTTTGCCTTCTAAAAGGCATAGAGTTATTATACATGGCACACAAACCTCCACTTATCAGACTTGTGATTGTACAAGGATGAGTATTGAGCTGTGTAATCAGGATATTGGGAGCCCTTCAACTCCCATGCCTACTATAGTTAATGGTACCCCTTCGACACCTTCAACCACAATGGTTGTAGTGTCAGAGGCATATGTCATCATCGTTTCATGTCCTATAGTGAATACTCAACCTCTAGCCACGAAACCTTTTGGGTATCTTAATCACTCATCGAGATAAAATTTTCAGTCCATCCCTATGGCCTCTATTCCTTTTTCTTATGGTATGCCAAATTTTACATCATAGTTTTCAAAATCCATCCCAACAAATGGCACTAATGTTAGCATTGGACTTGGGGGTACAACTCCTCCTTATACTCCATTTTCGTTTGGTGGAAATCATGTCCCTCAAATGACTCCTACCATTGGAGGCATTCCTCCTTTTAACCTCGGGTCTAATCATGTTCCTTCTGGATGGAGTAACCAACCTGGTGAACACACTACTGCTCACATTTCTTCCTTTACACCCACCTCCTCTATTTTGATTTCAACCAACACATTTGGAACAACGAATCCACCTTTATCTTCCATATTCACACCCAGAGGAGATCAATTTCACACCTTTGGAAACCCCCAAACAAGGTCCACTCCAGCTGGGAGCAGTTTTTAAAACCCTCATTAGAAAATTCTTACTGGAATGGTGCCCAAGTTTCCTCACCCAGGGCCAAATCCAGCAAAAGTTTCCTCACCTGATGGGGGAACTCAATGCAATGAACACCATTTCTTCCTAATGGGGGAGGATTTATCCAAGTGGATATTGGTGGCCACCCACCTATTCCAACTGGCTTCTCGTGTCCATTTTTTATTCAACACGTCTTTTTGTATTGCTTTATAATTGTGATTTATACACTTATGTGGTTATCAGAATCCTTCCATGTTCTCCAGGGGGATACAAGTGGCCTCTCGCCTAATCCAACTGGCTTATTTTGTATGTTTTCATTTCAACACATCTGTGTGTACTTTCAGGCCTGTTTTGGGGCCCTAAACGTTGTTTTTTTGGATAACCATTGTCAGAATATAGAAAAAGTCAAAGTCTGATTGAAGAATGTGTATTTCTCTGTAATACATTTCCAACAGGCTATCACACACCTAAAAAGGAGGTCGTATGCAAAAGTTACAACCCTAGGAAGTTGAGGTACAAAATTACACCAACTTACCCATAGGGCCCACATGACTTTTGGAGTTTCACCTTCTAGGGTTATGTTTTTGGATGTCTAGGGTTTTGGAATTCATGACTAATATGAAAAGGGCCTCTCCAGCCTCATTGTAATTCATTTTTCTCAGATGAATGTGCATAGCAACCACATCTCTTCTCAGAGATAGCTACCACCATTCGAGTAAGTTTCAGTTCTGCAGTTTTACAGTTTCAGCCTATTTCATTATTTAATAGAATATATTTTTCACTGGATATTTGTGTTATTCTTCCTATCTCTATGTTTATGGTATTTAGTTTGTTACTCAGTTCCTTTTGCTCCTAAATCTAGATCAAGTGTATTTCTCATCATCTTTTTCATTTGATTGTCCTTGCATCCTGGGATGGGTGTTTTGCTTCTTGATATCCTATTTGGTTTGTCTCTGTTTACACACAGTAGAGTCTTTATATCAAGTTGTTGTTTAGTCCTTGCATTTTCATTCTCTTATATTGAAAATAAAAAAATATTAGTCATTTTACATTGATTAGTGTTTTTGATCTTTTGAGTCTTTATCATTAATCTTAGTGCATGTAAAGAAAGGTTGCAATTTTATTTTAGAATTGCATAACTAAATTGAGAATTGCATTTTGAAAAGCATATCATTCATTGGAATTTGAAGTTGGGACTTTGCATTGTATTCATATTAATTTATTTTACTTGTTGAGTCATAACATCACTAGTTTCACGACTACACCTTTTGAGTAAGAAAGGCCATTAAAAGTAACGCTATAATTTAAAATTGATTTGAAATGATTTTATTTTTCTAGGGTGCAAAAACTGGATGGAGTAACCAACCTGGCCAACACGCTACTACTCACATTATGTCCTTTACACCCACCTCCTCTGTTCTGATTCCAACCAGCACGTTTGGCATGACGAATCCACCTTTATATTCCAGATTCACACCTGAAGGAGATCAATTTCACACCTTGGGAAACCCCCAACTAGGGTCCACTCCAACTAGGGGAAGTTTTTAAAACCCTCATTAGAAAATTCCTACTGGAATGGTGCCCAACCAACCCCTTATGAATCATCCCAGAGGAGGGTCTTAAATCTCTACTGCCTTATATTTCGAAGGATGTTTCTACATCTGGTGTTACTTCTGAGGAAGAAGTGATATTCAAAGCCCAAAATATATCTCTTATATATGCTCAGTCTGAGATGTTATACTATATTATTCCTGATGCACCGAGGTCAAACTATGACCCTAGACAAAAGCTCAGACCGCGCGTCAATGGCATTGTAGGCTCTGTCAATGTGAAATCTACAGATTCAGTGACAATACATTTGAAATAATTGTATCTAAAACAATCTGTAGGAGGGCCAACTTCATATGTTTCATCTAATCCCACTCAATAAACAGATGTATGTTCCGTGAAGGTGTCGAATAGCCTGAATGGTAGCCAACAACTAGGATGGAGTAAGAAGAAAGGACATAATAATAATCATAGGAGTGGGAAGAATAATAATAAACCCAAGGACAATGTTAATAATGAGAAGATGAATAATAATGTTGGTGAGGGAAAGAAATAAAGGCGGTAGGTGAAGTTTCCCTGTAAGATTTGTATGGACAATCACCTTACCTATTTATGCCCCAAAATGGAAGAAGGTGCGAAGATTTTATCTCTACCACCTGCTGTGATGATGAATCCTTTTCCACATAACCAACACATGGCCTCGAGCTCCTCGAATGCCTAAAATATGGAGAGTGGGAATAAAAAACCACTGGTAGAAGACCGTGACCATTTATGCATCAATATGGTCAAATATGAGGTTAATGTAGCCACTTGATCTCACAATTACAGTTCTCCACAAACTGTATCTGGTCTAGAGGCTCCTCCTCCTCCGAAGATGCCCCTACAGATCAAAAAACTAGAGCCACCACCTCATATTATGAAAGGATTACTCAAGCGCTCTACCCACAATCCTAATGCTAGAGCCTCCCAGAATTACTCTATTTTTGAGGACCTGGGTCAAACCCCTTGTGCGATGTTGGCTTTGGAGGTTCTCTAGACATATCCTTCATAGAGGAATGTCTTTCTATCTTCATTAGGATCTCTATATCCTCGTGGCTCAAAAGTTATCAAGTTTAATGTCATCGATGTGAAGCCTCACTTGCCTTACCATGTGGCATTCCAAATCCTCATGGCTTACTCTAAGTATACCATCAAGTGTATTATTGTTGATGAAGGCATTGAAACATCTTTGATGTCCCTGGTATGTTGGAAAGCCCTCGTCTCTTCGACTCTTTCTCAGTATCCAACCATGTTGATTGATTTTGACGGTCGTTCCTTCTGCCCTCATAGTATTCTTCCTACCTTTTCAGTCCAGTTAGGTGGGGAGACGGTAGAGGTAGATGTCGAGGTGGTTGATACTCCCCTTGATTATAACTTGTTACTAGGATGCAATTGGACTTATGCTATGACTAGAATTGTATCATCTATCTTCCGTAATCTCTTTTTTTTCTCATGATGGGAAGATCGTGACTATCGATCAATTGTCCTTTGCATATGCTGGTCCCAGTGCATCTGTTGGATAGTCGATCCCTGTGGTCAACAATTCTCAACCGCCAACTGAGAATATCGGTGTCAAAATGTATTCATCACTTATGGGTACCTTCGACTTCATCGCACCGATTCACCATATTTACGCCATGTCCAGTAGGCCCATTTCGTCAGAGAGGTTTGTTCCTTTCTTCACTTCCTATTTTAACGATCCTTGGACCCTACCATCCTCAATTGCATATTTTGAAGGTTAGTCACATATCGGAATGTCCATGCCACTATCGGCGACAGAGATAGTGTATCAAGTTGTTCTTGACTCTTTTTTCGATCTCGATCCTTATACCTCATAGACGAACGAGGAGGATCTTGTTATTGAGCCCATGTGGGAAAATTCTTTGTCTTGCTCACATGACTTCCTCGATAAGACTTTACCTTCGGATGAAGCCATCGTTGAGGCCATGAATGGTTCTAACAAAACTTGGGATGATATGCATCATCACTCCTATTTTCTCCTAGAGCTTTCCAGAATCGAATAAGATGACATTAGATATACTTTGAGCGAGATAGTCGGTCACGCCATAGTTCCACTTGATACGCACGACATTTATGTCGAGGGAAACATGGCGAGTATATCACCTACCATCACGATCAATATCTCTCATATCCCTGGAAAGATTGAAAATGTATACATTGGTGCATATTGTTCACTAAAAGAAATTTTGATCTACACCAAACTCTTCAAGGAATTATGAGATGTATTTTCTTGGTCATATGAAGAGATTCCAGGAATCGACCCTTGAATTGTCAAACATGAGATTAAAACTTACTTGGATGTTCATCCTGTTCAACAACGTCTTAGAGCTGTCAATCCTCGGAAGGCCCCTGCTATTAAGGTAGAGGTAGAGAAACTTCTTAATGTTGGCTTTATCTACCCAGTTCCCATGACTAAATGGGTATCCAATCATGTTCCTATGAATAAAAAACAAGGAACCATCCATGTATTCATGGATTTTTGTGACCTGAACAAGGCTTGTCCTAAAGACAACTTCCCTACACCCTTCATCGATTACATTCTTGACGAGTGTGTGGGAAGCAAATTTTTTTCTTTCATGGACAAATTCTCACGATATAACCAAATTCATATTAAACCTGAGGATCAACATAAGGCGACATTTATTTTCCCTTGGGGTAATTTCGCATAACGGAAGATGCCTTTCATCCTTAAAAATGTTGGGGAAACCTTCCAACGTGTTATGACCTTCACATTTCACGATCTCAAGCATATAGTCTAAGCCTATCTTGATGATCCTCCTGCTCACTCCCATAAGAGAGTGGATCACCCTAAGCACCTTCGGCTAGTTTTTAAATATGTCACCATTATCACATCTGGTTGAACCCTCATAAATGCACTTTTTGCGTTAGATCGAGACATCTTCTAGGATTTTTAGTCTCTGAGACTGGCATCATGGTAGATTCATTAAATTTTGAGGCAATATATTGATTGCATCCCCCACACATTATTCGACAACTTCAAGGTTTACAGGGGAAAGCTAAATTTTTACGTTGGTTTATAGTGAACTATGCTAATATTAATAAGGGTTTCATGCGTCTCTTGAAGAATGACACCCCTTTATCTAGGATGAGCGAGCCCGAGAATCCTTCGATGCTTTGAATAAATCCTTGGTATCGATGCCTCTGCTGAAGTTTCTTGACTATAGTAGAGATTACTTTCTTTATGTGACCGCATCCGAAGAGACAATTGGTATGGCACTGGTTTAGGAGGATGATGAGCTCTGTGAGCACGTCATTTACTAGCTTAGTCAAAACATAGTTGGTCTTGAACTCAAATATTGTCACGTCAAAAAGCTAGCTTTGGTTGTCATTCATGCAGTCCAACGGTTATGACATTATATATTTCTTTGCAAAACTATTTTGGTTGTTGATGTCAATCCATTTCAATACTTCCTTACCAGACTTATTATAGGGGGAAAGTACAATAAATGTATTTTCATTTTATAAGAATTCGATCTCAATTTCGTTTCTGCAAATTCCAAGAAATCACTAATATTTGGAGAGTTAATATCTGACTTTCCTTGATTAGACGAGGATGGTATTCATGTTGATTCATTTTTGTATGAACACATTTTCCTTGTCTCATCGTCTAACCCCTGGTATGGAGACATTGTTATCTATCTTCAAACTTTGAAGTCCCCTCAGCATCTCTCGCGAGATGACCAACGACGTATATGAAACCAATCTAAGAACTACATTATCATCGGTGATGCTTTGTATCATCGAGGAATTGACAATATCTTGCATCATTTTTTAACTCACGAAGAAGCCGAGTCTATTCTAAACAATTGCCATAGTGGGGCTTGTGGTGGTCATCTATCCTGGCTTGCGACAACCCAGACAATTTTGCGATCCAATTATTTTTGGTTGTCTATCTTTAAAGATTTCACTAAATTGGTTAAGAAATGTCACCCCTTCTAGGTGTTCACTCAGAAAATGCACTCCCATCCATCCCCTCTCCATCCAGTCATTATTTTCGGTCCCTTCACCTAGTGGGGGGTGGAATTTGAGGACTGCAAACCAACTTCAGTTGGGGGAAATAAACACATTATTGTAGCCGTAGAATACTTTACTAAGTGGGAATATTCCATGCCTATACTTAAATCTGATGGGAATACTGTCACCTTCTTCGTATTCAATCAATGTATAGCCATGTTCGGAATCCCAAGTGAGATTATCATTGATCATGGAAGTTACTTTCAGAATCAAATGATGGAAGAAACAACATCTAAACTGGGGTTTAAGCATGGGTATTATTTCCCTTACTAACCCTAGGAAAATGGACAAGTAGAGGCCATGAACAAGTCTCTCAAGATCATTTTTCATAAAACTGTCAGCCAGAGAAAATCTGACTAGCATATCATGCTATATCCCACACTTTGGGCATACCGAACCTCAATCAAGACTACCACTGATTTTTCTCCTTTCTAGTTAGTACACAGTGTGGAGTCAATATTACCTATTGACTGTGAAATCACTTCTCTTATATTAGTAGTTGTGATTCTACCTGACACTTATGATCTCGAACAACGCCTCATTCACCTAGAGAGTCTTGATGAGCAGCATCGAGATGCCTCTATGGCTATTGAAGCGAATAAAAGATGTGTCAAGGTCCAATACAATAAGTTTTTCTATCATCAGTTGTATGTTGAGGGTGACTTGGTCCTTCTATATGATCAAGCCAAAGAACCACTGGGGGTAGGCAAGTTCAAACCCATGTGGCATGATCCCTATATCATGCGACATGTCTTAGAAAAATGAGCCTATAAATTAGCAGATTATGAAGGGAACCTGTTGTCTGAGCCCATGAATGGGCTCTACTTGAAAATATATTACGCTTGAGCCCCAAGATTGGGTGTAACTCTTTTTATGCTAATGTAATTTAGTGTATATATATTTTCCCTTTATTTTTTCTCTTCATCTTGCTTATCGAGTTTTCCCTTGGTTGGAAAATGTCAATGGAGTCTTTGGTGTACTTAGGATTCGTAGACGGAGCCATTCGTCATAAACAGAAATTGGCTTCCACCACTTGGGTCATTTACTCACCCAAGGGTCTACAGTTGTCTTCAGGTGGCATATGCCTAGGGCCATCAACAAATAATGTGGCCGAATATAGCTTCATTATAGAAATTTTGTGTGATTCCATTTCACATGGTATTCTCTCTTTGGAGGTTTGCCTGGATTCCAAGTTAGTAGTATATCAGTTGAACGACAGTTATCATATGTGTGACCCTACATTAATCTAATGTTTTCTACATGTACGACTTTTAAAACAACAGTTTGATTTTATTACTTATCATCACATTCCTAGGAGTTCTAATTATGTATCTGATGAATATGATAATTTCATTTTAGATTGTCATTTGTCACATAACTAAAGAAAATAAAATATTCTCATCAATGTGCACATTGCAACATAAGTAGAGATGAAGAACCAATACACATATACAACCGATAATACAAAATTCATGACATCTATGTTTGTGGCGCTGGATGACTGTCATGATAGAAAACTACAGCATTTGTGAAACACCAAAAGATTCACACCTAAGCTCTGGGCACACCTACCACCTTTCCCTACATAGCCTCTGTCAAATCCTCCACCTTAACCATCATAATCCTTTGTGTCAAACGAGACAGTTTTCCCTGCACATTTTGAAGGACTCTCTCTGCATATCCTCCCACTGTGTCATCTCCATGGTGACTCTGACGATGTCATGGAATTCTGTCTGGTCATCATGGACCTACGTCTACATTACATACATGTCTAATTAGTACTTAAACGTCATCCAAAAATATTTTTGTTTTCCTATATGAAAATACAAAAAAATGAAATATTTAAAAAACTTTGAAATATCTATGTCCCCGTAGGTGGTCCCTAGTGGTAATGGCATGTCAGGGTCCCCTCTGAAGTCAATCCTTGCATAGGGGTAGTCATCCAGATCTATGACTTGTCATATCCACCAGTAGAAGAAGTCATCATTGTAGGGTGTGGGCACCTTAACTCCCCCCTGTCGTCTCATCACCTCAGTCCATCCTGCCATGGTTGTATCATGAGTTCCATGCAGAATGATCTCAATTCTAGGTCCCAAACTTGGAATCTGCTCGAAGAAAAGTATACACAAGATAGAAGAGAACTCGAAGTTCCTCTTACTACCTTGTTTGCATGATGTCAACTAGCTCTTCATGTTAGCCATTAGTGAGGTGCACCAGTCATACACTGTGGGTCTCAACCACTCTACCAAGTAGAACATAAGCAGTCTCAATGCCTGGTGCAAAGAGGTCGATCCTTTGATCCATGTCAAAATGAGGACAACAATCTTGAGGCTTAGATTGTTTATCACTCAGATGGGGATTTGACTCCAGACCTTCTGAGTCCCTGTAATGAAATGATCGTCTATGTATTCCTCTATTTTCATACAGCTCCTAGCTCCCTATTATTTGTGTTTGACCACCTCACCACAACGTGACAACCCCGTCAATAAACAAGTTTCCTCGAATTCAATCCTTAATGGTTTCCCATCAAGGTTGAAGCTCTCACTATCTGGATCCCAGTAATCCATGAACAACGGTAACAATCTCACTTTGTCCCTCATACCTTTGAGATCCCAAAAATTATACAAACCACATATTTTCAAGGCCATTTAGGCCCTTGAATATCTTTCCACAACAACATCTGCCTCCTGATGTTCCTTTTCCCTCCACTCTAGCACCATCCTGCAAGAGAAAAATCCTTTTTTGAGTTAGCAATCTATAAAAATAACATCGTTTACGGAAAAATATGTGGTTTGTAGTGTTCACAATTGTGTATAGGGCTGAGTATACATTGGATTTATTTTATACATCCGTGTATAATCATGTGTATACACGACCTGATGAACGGTAGCCCGCATACACCTAAACTTCTAATTTGTTTTCTAAATAACTTAAAAATTGGAACCTAAATACAAAATCTAATCCACTGAAACAAAAGAGGAGGGGAAGAGTAATTACCTGGTCCAAATGGTTGTTGATTCTATCACTCGTAGCTCCCGCAATCACCAATTGAAGTTTGGAGGTAATTTGGTCCAAAATCCACTATTTGGGTAAAAATACAAATGGTATAGTAAATTTGGTTTTTTTTACTATTTATAGCAATTTTTTACCAACTTTGCATAGTTTTGGACAATATTTTCTCCTAATGGACTAATACGACAATGGATTGAGTTGGTTTTTGTAGTTTTATCCAGGGATTCTTGTAGTTTTCAGCGTTATGTCGCTCATTCATAACTTTGGATAGGTATTTTCGCTACCCAACATATAGGATAGGTATCAATTCCATCATCCACACTTGCATCATCCTATGACTATCACTCATATGCCTTAGGTATGAACCCATTTTATAGTGACACATAACTTTTTGTCTACTACTAGAAGTGTCTTTATTGAATGGTAGAGACTTACCAAACATGGGTACCCTATTGAGATCCTCTTCTTTATTTGGTGCCCATGCAAACATTTTTTCTGTAGGACCAGGAGTCCTTTATAGCTAATACATGAATTTATGTTGAACTTCATTTATCACTCATAAACATGTTTACCTATACCTAGAGGACTCCCAAACGAGTTTGATTTAAACTCTTTTCCGAATCGTGTTAAAAAAGCGAAAAGTTTGTCAAGTGAACTTGTCTCTTTCACACTTGTAAATTGGATTTTAAAGGACGTCTATTTGTTGCAAGTTTATCCCTTTTTCAAACCAAGTAGACTAAGATTACGAAAAAGGACTTTTTTTGTGTTAAGTTATGATTGCATCTCATGCCCTTGCTTGTAGTATTGAACCTATTGTCGGTTCTCTCTTTGCATTATAAACCATTTACCTTAGCAATTTTTCATCCTCAACCAAGTAGAGCCTTGTTTATATCCTTCACAACTTGACACCCTATACCCAGGAGGGAACATTCCCCCTAGTTTCCATCTCCCGCATGCACCTCCTTTCATTGAGCATAGGTATGTTCCACTACTGGAACTATTTTTTCTCACTTGCAACACTTGTATCCTCCTTTGTATCATAGCATTCATTTGACTATTAAAAAAAAAAAAGACATGCAAGAAGGAAGTATTATCATATATTGGCATGAGTCGTGTCACCTTTGAACAGAGCACAAAAGTTTTGAGTCCACTTGTCATCATAATTTTGGGTTTAGCATGACCTTAGAAAGTTGATCTCATTACATAGAGTTTACTCCTCCAACTGATTACTCTTCCAATCCCTATGGAGAGTTTTTATTGATGCCTCCTACATCTCACGGTTTCATCATTGAGTCTATGCTACTAGAGTCTTCCATATGTTTCATGCTCGCGTTAAAAGGATGTCTATAAACCTATGTCATCCATTACTCAAAACACTTGACTTTCCATGTTAGCCATACCCTTATTTTTTCTCAGAATCACATGAATTTGTAGTTCTATTGCGTACCCTGGTCCTACTTTCCTCATTTCTAGGTAACCTTGAACCCAACAGTCAACATTACATCATTGGTCATTGACTGGGTGGTTTCCCTTTTGTTAGATGATAAGACATCTATTCACACATTTGGATTTGTGGAGTGTCTTAGATGTCATTAGCCTTATTGGTGGTTTCCTTGGCTTTGTCATCAATTTTACTTATTGGCTACTATTTAGAGGGTCCTTTTCATGTACCGCTTGCACCTGGAACATGTGAAATATGCACAAGGTCGTTGGTTCATGAACATGTTCTTCGTTCAATTTATTCCAAATCATAAATATCCTTCTTTGTACCTCATGTTGAATGATGAAATATGCCTTAATACTCTCCTTTCAGCGGGTCTCCTTCCATCGACTTCATCTCATCTATTCTGGAGACTATACCTAGAGTCCTATGAGTACCTAGAGGCTTGTAGTCATTAGTGGAAAGCTCTCTCGACATCTATAGTTCAGAATTCATCAATGTCTTCTGATCGATGGATTCTTCAAGTGTTCAACCCATACTCCTTTATTCACACTTGTAAGAATGTACTCAGTTCCTTGATACCTACTTTCATCATCAGTAGGTTTTCTCGCACTTGTTAATGGTATACCTCAATGACCGGTAATCAAACGAAGTATCATTATGTTCGACCTCAAATACTTTATTCACACGATGTATACTTGCACCTTTTGCGGATTGTGTAGAAGACTTGAAGCCATCAGTTTATAGTCGCATATTTCCTGAGTTTTTACTACATTTCATTGAACTAGTACCTATGTGACTTCACTGATCATGGGAGATTGGATTGTACTCCATTGTATATAGACATCTTCAAATTGAATTTGAGACTTATTTTAATGGGACTTATTCATGTCTATGACAACCGTTGGCATGTAGCCACCTTTGTATTTCCTATTCATCACCATGGAAAGTTGTTTGGTATATTTTCACATGGATCTATAGTGTAATTCAAATTGGTAGCCATGTATGAAAATTCAGTACAGATTGTAATGAGCAACTAGTTCTTCCAGTAGGGTCCCCATTACTCCACTTCTAGGTCTTATAATGTATTTCTGCCATTGTAGATACTCCTATGACCTCACACATTAGAGGGCATCTATTATAGAAATATTTTCCTCACCCTAGGAAAAATTGCACAGAGGGACTTTTTCCATTTCACTATGCAAAATTGAAGTCCCTTTATGCAAATTCCAGAGCTAAAAACATGATCTTTCCACATATACGCACCCTTCCTATATTACAACATGTGTATGCGCCAGTTGCACCACTACATCCTGTGTGCATCGGGATTTGTGCCCAAGATGAAAAAATGGTGTCGAGTTTCCATGTCATGTCACGAGATCTATGATTCTTGGCCTTCCATATACTGGAAACTTTCGAACTCGACCCTTCATTTCCACTTGAAGGCTACAAATGGGCCAAATCCGAGCTATGGAAAAGACGAGAAGATTCAACTTTGAGAGTAAAGTTACTCTGGATAAATTATTCACTTCACATTGAGTCTACATCCCTTTGTCCTTTAAGTCTGAACACATTGTTCAGGCCCCAAGATCTTCCCTTCTTGATTGAGCAACTCATTTTCTCTCTTATATGAGCTTGTATTTGGTGGAGTATTGAAGTGATGGAGGCCCAGCTGGAAGGAACTTATTTTCTCGGTTTTGAACCGTGCCGACATGAATGTTTGTAACTCATTCACTTATATTGATTACATCTTAATATAAATTCTCTTTTATCGTCTAATTAATGTCTTGCAAATATTTGAATTCTTATTCCATAGGCGTATTTGTTATGAATAATGATGGATTGTGCTATTGAATTTGCTAACATTATCTATTATCATCATATGCTTGCGTTTCTTGGTTTTTGAGGACTAGTTGCAGGTATATATCTAATTTGGGTCAAGCGCTGAATGATGGACTTCATCGAACGTCTGGACGAGGTAGGACTTTTATCTTTTCTTACTAGCATATTTGTTTATATAGCATACTTGAGATTAGAGTTGATTTTTGCAGTCAATTCCATGTGTTGTGGTTTACCCCTAGTCATAGAGAGATTTTCCTCATAAAAATTGATACTAGTCCACGTTGGTTAACTTCTAGTTTGTATTTTCATTGATTAAATATAAATTAATCAAATTACTTCATCAATACCTCCTAGCCAATGCTAGGGGTACTCTTCCTCCCGCTTAGCCCCCTGAGATGCAAAGGGGTCATGCATAGAATTTTCAGATCCAAAAGGTAGCTTAAGATTTGCCTCACAAGGAGAGGCTTCCACCTCTTGCATAAATCTTGCAGCCCAACTCACACAAGAAAACTAGTCACATGAAAATCTGACACATTTCAATCATCGAGCAATAGGGTCCCTTGCTCCTTCCTCTCCCTTCTTTTTATAAGAATTTGTATCTTGACACTTGTATTTTCATGCAATAATAGATACTTTTTAATAATCATTTTAGAGATTATTCATCCTAAACACGTGTCACTCTTCCCTCAAGTTGCATATGTTTTAATTTCTTTTAATTAAATAAAAAAAAAAATTCCTCACCTCTACAATTAGTTCCTAGATTTTCTCCTAGTTGTCCCTTAATTCCCCAATTTCTCCTTTATTGTGTCTCTTAACTAAATCACAGTTGGAGTTTGATTATGACTCTTCTCTTAGTTAGGATTTAGAGGTTGATTATGACTCTATGTTCACAACACATTTCCTCATGAAATAATTTATTTTAATTTTATTTTTTCTTTTATTAAATTCATGCACACATTGTGCACGTGTATAAAATTTTATTCTCTCCCTACTAGTATTTATTTAGTCTAATTTCTCTTTAACCCATTATTATAAATTTATTTAGGAATAAACATTTAGACTTAGATTTTATTATTTTCATAAATTTATATAAATTTTATATTATCTTTTCTAACAATTTCTAAGTATTCATTTCATCCTCTAAGGTCTTCTAAATTTTTATCAATTTTTCTAGACGCTCAAGTTTCAATTTATTGTTTTCATTGTTAGATTGTATAAACTTTGGGTCAAAGTTTAAAACAAGAGGGGGTGTATGTAACATCCATATATCATTGACCATATTTTCATAACACTAATTATTCTTTGTGGACACTTGCATGAAATTCATCTTGCTAAACATCGTACATTATTATTATCTGATTTGGTTTATGAGTTAAAATTTATGCTATAATTGAATATTGAATTTGTTATGTTATTATTATTGATGTATAGCAGCGGCATGTATTATTATGAGGTTTCCTAAGTGTGAAGGAAACATGACAGGAAGAGGATGTTGATGGCATCGACCAAATTCCTTGGAATCTGGATTGAGTTAGGGAGTGGACTATTGACTTTGATTATGAGTACTTGATTTTATTATGCATGTGTTATGATGATTATTTTAGTTATGGATTTCATGTATAAGAGTTATTAATGTTATTTTTGTCAGTGGATGCAGGCATGGTGATGCTTGCTATGCTAATATGACTCACATTTGGAGTAAATGGGTTGTGCACAGATATCAGATAGATTAGGAAGAGGTGTGGCAGCGTCCCTGTCATAACCTAATAGCACTCCCGTCGTGAACTAAACTGAAGATTAACGACTAAATTGTTCCTAAGAGGTTCATGATGCCATGAGGGAATATTGAGATAGTCTATCATGAGGATTTTCGAGGGGTGCACAATAAGGAATATTCCTTATTCCTTAGTAAGCCTTAGTCTCACACAAGGTCAACAAGTGGAGTATTGACTCAAAGCGTCAAACAACTTCCAAACTAAGTAAAAAATTATCAACAAAGAGAATGGTGAGTGACACCCTTGGAGCACGTCGATGCATCTTGAAGGGCATGTTGCATAATAAATCTAAAATGAAAATAAATAAATTGAAACTTGAGTGTCTAGAGAAATTAATAAAGAAATTGTGGACCTTAGAGGATGAAATGAATACTTAGAAATTGTTAGAAAAGAGAACATAAGCTTTATATAAATTTATGAACATGAACATAATAAAATATAAGTCTAAATGTTATACCTAAATAAATCTATAATAATGGGTTAGAGGGAAATTGGACTAAATAAAACTAGTAGGGAGAAAACAAATTTTTAAACATGTGCACAACGTGTGCATGAATTTAATAAAATAAAATTTTAAATTAAAAGAAATTATTTCATGAGGAAATGTGTTGTCAACATAGAGTTGGTGTCCTAAGTA
>SNQJ01S0080546.1:0-26013 GCA_010110895.2 Picea sitchensis | reverse complement strand
TGGGAACTTATTCATAATATCATCAGTATTCACTCTCATACACCTCTGAGTAAACAACAACCACTAAAATCAACACTTAACTAAAATTTATCAGACTTTTTACATCTTTGTTGGCAAACCTACATTAGTTTAAGGTGTAGGGATTTGGAATAGGTTGAAAGGATAACTTTCCAAAGATATCAAACAAACTTAGCATCTTGTGATAGGGAGAGAAAATACAATTGTCGTATAAGATTTCTGGGATCCCCCTCTCACACAGGGGTTACGCACGAGGTCACATTCGGGTGAGTTACAAAGATTATCCCTATGTGGTTCAACTGTTTGTAGAGGTCGGATCATATATTGGGGGTCACTTAAGGGTATACCCACAATTATGTGTGGGAGCCTCTCGAGTTGATTTCAGAATTGTTATCCCACCCATACGTTCGGATCAGACTGTTGACTGTACCCGCCCAGGGGCTGACTGTGAATTGGTGACCTTAGTAGCCATAATATTTAGGGTCTTACACAAGGTGACGGTGAAGGGAAGTCTCACTATACCTGGAACAGACGTTGGTCAAACTCACTCGGGCTCCTTGGAGGGTAAATCCACAATTACTGCATGGAAGCTTGCACCAAGGCATATGTCCATTAAGCAGGTCACCAACGTAACTGATCCACCCGCTCTATCCCCACCCATTCCTATTTTGATCTCGCGACATTGGATTTCATCACCAACTAGTGGTTTCATTGTGGGAAGGTTTTGTTTGATTGTTTGCTTCTGAGATTCATAGCGTGTGTTGATTGTGTTACTTAGTGGACCTTAGGTCGAGTCAGTGTTAATGGCATCAAATATTGAGAGTACCAATGGAGGAAACCCTTCTCCTGGGGAACCTTATACCATTCCTTCTTTTGGAAACTTTGGTCCTCCGTACATTGCCACACTGAGTCTTCTGGGACTCACCATCAGATTACCAGTTTGGTTGTTTCCCACTCCGGCGATCTCAAATCGTCCCAGTGATTCAACTACACCTAATAACTTAGATGTCAGTACACCACCCACACATCAACCTCATGTCAAATTTTCGCCTTCTTCACTCATTAAGTCTCCTTCCCTTTCTCCTTCTTCACCTAGTGAAAGCTCTAAAGCAAGTAGCTAGGTTGGTCAGAAGAAGAAGAAAAGGAAAGAGAAGAAGAAGAAGAACCCGAAAAGGACCAAGGCTCCAACAACATCAGATGTTGAATCCCAACAACAAGCTACTATTAATAGTACTGGGAGTGTTGATGAGGTCAACAAGATTAAATTAAAGAATCTAAAACCCAAATTCCCTTGTAGTCTTTGTAAGGGTGACCAATTTCTAAGGGATTGCCCTGGTATTCCCAAGGTCTTAGAAATGTGGTCCTCCATGTCATCGACCTCTGCTGGTCATGCTGGTGATAGCCCATCAACTAGTGATGTTAAGGTTGGTAAGAAGAAGACAACTGTCAAATTCCCTTGTATGTTATGCAAAGGTGATCATTATTCTCACCTTTTTCCTCGCATGGACGAGGCTTCTTCTCTTTTGGAAAAACTTTAACTTCCAAAAAGTTATCGTAAGCTTTCCCCCAACCCATCGTTAATTGATTAACTAGTCAATATGGTTCCATTCTCAGTCAGTTTGGTTGATCAGGTGGTCAATCTAGTTTCCTCATCGATTGAACCACAAACCCAAGTAGCTGATCCAGTTCTGTCATCGGTCATCCCCACTCTTCATCTACAGAGTGAAACCCAAGTGACTAATCCAGTTTCTTCCTTAGTCAGTTCCACCCTTCATCTGAAGAGTGTTAAAGTGGTTGATCTAGTTCTATCCTCGGTCGATCCCACTCTCCCGTTGGAGAGTGACACCAAAGCGGTCGATCCGTTTCCACCCGTCGGCCCCATTCTCCCATTGGAGAATGAAACCCAAGTGGTCGATCCGGTTCTATCATCGGTCGATCCCACTCGTCCTCTGACGAGTGACAAAGTGGTTTCTCCGGTTACATCATCGATCAATCCCACTCTTCCTCTGAAGAGTGCCAGCGTGGTTGATCCGATCTCATCATTGGTCGATCCTACTCTCCCTTTAGAGAGTAAAACCGATACTGCCCACTTTTTTCTCGTCGATACAGAATCTACCGTGCTAGGGGGAATTCCTCCTTCTCCCGTGAAACCCACTCCAAGCAATGAGGCCATCCTTTTTTATTGGGGTGCCCTAACTGGACCTCGTCTTCCCTCTCACATTCCTTTCCAAATTACAGTACAAGTTTGTGGTTGGGATGTTCCTCAAACGCTTATAGATGAAGGTGCGTCCATTAGTATTTTGTCCTCTATTTCTTGGCACACTTTGGGTTGTCCTCAGCTTGCACCGGTTACACCGAATCTGTTATCTTTTAACAGAAGAACTAGTCAAACTTTAGGGACCCTTCCTCTGTTTCCCATAACTTTGGGAGGGAAAACTGTCTTGATTGATGTCATGGTAGTCTGAGACCCCTTGGATTTCACTTTACTCCTTGGGCGGGATTATGTCTATGCCATGAGAGCAATTGTATCCACTCTTTTTCGTGTGATATCTTTCCTACATGATGGAAGAATGGTGACTATTGATCAACTTTCGTTCGTTGGTCCTGATTGGATTACCTCCCTAAATGGTTCTTACATGCAAACAATATCATCCCTGCCACATGTCAATTATGTGGCCTTATCTCCCATGACTTCAACTTCAAATGATTTGGATCTGGTAGTTGACATGGTGATCTCTTCTGTAGGGATATTGGAGCCTGATATCCTTACCCCTGTCGCGACCCTCGACATGTGTCTCTTCCAGAGTGATTTTCTTCCATCCAATGAAGATCTCTTGGAATCCATGAACGAGTTTTGTCCCTTGACATGGTGTTCTTCTAGAGCATTATTCTCTTGGAAGCCATGATCAAGAAGAGTCCACGAGTATATTTTTTCTCTCTGTGGCAAGCTTGTTAAAAAATGAAACAGAGGCCATGAACATAGTTTTCCTCTCTGTAGCAAGCTCGTTAAAAAATGAAACATAAGCTTTGAGCATAGTTTTCCTCTTTGTAGCAAGCTCATTAAAAAATGAAACAACAATCTGGGGATTGAACCCAGAGCCCTGAGCATAGTTCTTTTCCTGTGTCAAGATCGTTAAAAAATGAAACAATCACCTCTCTTGAACCTTCATTTCATCCACCCTTCTCCTTTTTCTCCATTTAGTAGAGAAATTGGTGACAACCTCAAAGTCGGTGAATGAATTGAAGCTTGGAGGGCATGTCTCCAGCCTTTGATGATCATTCTGGAGTTAATCCCCCAACTTTCAAGTTGGGGGCATACCAAGCTTAGTCTTTGTTCTTTCTCATGCTCGTAAATACATGAGAATGCAACAGGGTAAAATTTTATCTCTTTTTCAGACTTGCATGGATATACGAAAAAGGAACCCCCTGGAGTCGTCTTTAATCTCTTTTCAGACTCTCTAAACATGAAAAGATTGTTGAGTGATCTTGCTTCCTTTCCCACTCGTTAAAAGGTTTGAAAGGGCATCTTTTGAGTGATAATTTATCTTTTTTTTGGCCTCACAATACTAACATTACGAAAAAGGACAACATTGGAGTCATCTTTAAGTCATTTTCAGACTCTCTAAATATGAAAAACAACCGAGTTTACCTTCTCTGGACTCGTTAAACAATCATACATTGAAGGGCTCATATGAGACCGAACCCTTACTTCTTCCAGTTCGTTAAAAAAAGGAAGAGGGACTTACCGAAGGTGAGTCATATCGAGCATGTGTTACCCTCCTCGAGCTCGTTAAATTAAAAAGAGGTACTCGTCTATCTGGATGGGGGAAAAATTGAAAGAAGCAAGCCAAGAAGTTTTTTGAGAACACTACCAGTAACTCTTACAGTCGCCCTTGAACACGACACTTTGTCTTTGCATGCATTTTAATCTGTTGAACCTCTGCACATAGCCAATCCTCTGAGTTTGTTTTACTCCTTTGGGTCACCTGAAGAAAGTCACATCATCCACTGCATTATCATGTTTTGGTCCATGTCAAGTTTCTACTGTTGTGCCTCAGTGTTCAAGGGAAGTATCTACCTCGAGAGTCATCCATCACAAATGACTTGTTTCAATACCCGTGTCAGTCCATGTTCATTTGAGTTCATTTGATCTACCAATTACATCTTTGTGTCAGTTTTGTGTCGTTGATGGGTGATACGTCAAGGCCCTCCTTCGATGAGTCTATTCCTTTCGACTTCAACACATTATCCAGGAACTAGACTTAGAAACCAGTTAGTACCTTGGGACCTGCATGCCTCAATGGCAGGCCTCCTCACATCTGACAGTGGATTTAAATCATTGACCTCTGAACAGATGATTCCATGGATGTTCAACTTCAACTCATCTATTCACATTCGTCAGAATGTACTAGAGTACCTTAGGAATCATTGACATCAATGGTGTTTTCCCTCGCGCTTGTTAATGGTTTACATCATTGACCAGTAATCAAGTGGTCTCTACCATGTTCGACATCAGGACATATATTCATATGGTCAGATTCGTACTACATTGGGATCGGTAAGAAGACCTTGGGTTGAATTTTCACTCTTATGTATACATTGCCCAGATTGCAAAGGAGTTCTTTTGAATTATGACACATATACTGTTACATAGATCCACTTTGTATTGGTCATGGCTATGTCTTGTCATCTCGTAGATCCACTGTGTATTATTCGTGGATATGATTAGTTCAGATCATAGGAGTATATATCCACATTGTATCTGCAGTGGCTATACCATTTTTTCAATATAATTATGGATCCGCAGTGTATTTTATGGCGGCCATACCTAAAAAGTCTTTATCACTCAAGCATAGGTATGCCTGCCTTGGGTTTGAAACATGTCATAATATTTGTTTGATGGTTGTGTGAAGATTTTTCTAGTTTCTTTGCATCCATACCCTTGCTCAAAAAATTCTACAAAGTACTTCAGTCATCATCATCTTCTAACTTCATACTTTGGGGGGAAATCTGTTACACCTCAAAATTACTCACTTCGATAGTGTCACAAGTGTCGTCATTACAAGTGTTATAAGTGTCGCATCTTGTCTTCAAGTGTCAGATATTGACTACAAGTGTTGCAAGTGTCACAAACACCATACTTCCATCTTTCCTATGTCATGCCTCTAACGACATCACAAAGACACTTAAAACACCCCAAAGACTAGTTTTGAAGAAGAGAAGTCACTTGACAGGGAGTACAAACCTGTTTCCATTGAAAAAACCACAAAAAAATGGATTTTGGAGAGGAGTGATCCCCTACCCACTGTCAGGGAGTGCTGGCACTCCCTAAGCCTCTTTGGGGGAGTGTTTGAGCGCCCTGTGCACCCTTTTTGGGGAGGGCTACCCTTTTTTTTATCAAATTTCTGGTTTGTTGAGGAAAATCAGGGAACAATCCCTCAATTCCTAAAGGTGGTTGGATTTGAATAGATTCTCAAGGAATGATCTTAGGGAAGATCCTCAATTGAAGGAGAGGAATCCTCAACTTATCCCAAATATATCTCAAGTGGTTAGGCCTCTCCAAGGTTATATAAGGAGGCCTTCTCATGGTGAAAGGTACAATGGAGATTGAGAATTACATCAAACTTATGATATCATGAGTGAGATTCCATTAAAGAAATCAGTAGAGATTACTTGAGAAAAGGGGTTGGACAAGGATAAATGGAAGAAGTTGTTGCACCTTCATTCAAAGGATTGTAAGTATCTTTACTTGTTCTCATTAATAATCAATGCTTGGCCTGTTTCTTTCAAACTTGTACTTGTTCCATATGAGTTTGTCTGCAATAGATGGATCTATGATTGAGCTAATATTAGTAGAGTAGGAATTCCATTGTATCTTTGTTTGTCCTACAAGCGCTCAGGATCAAAGCTCAACCTGGACTTTGCAAGGACAAACGCCATTAACAAGGTACATATCTTTCTTCTTCTCCTTCATATATTAGCTTGATTGGATCTAAAAGGAAGTCAATGTCCATGTTAAGCACTTTTCTGTCTTGGTCTTAGGATTCTAGATACCAAGAGGGAATCCACTTGTCCGCAGGGGGATTCACCTACAACATCGGGCCGCTTTCCAAGAAGTAGTTATGTCGTTGACAAGAGAAGGAGTATCTATGGTCTCTAGATTGTCTCCTATGGAGAAAACCAGAGGCGATACAATACTAAAGACCTAGGAGGCTAACATAGCTGAAAGTAAAAGAATGGCTAAGGAAGTGAAGAAGGCTTGTGAAGAAGCTTTCCATTCACTTGACAAAGAGTCATTAGGCCTCGGAAAAGATAATATATCTGAATTCTTGGGACAAGTTGATATAGCAAAGCATCAACTTAATATCAAGACAAACATGGAAGAGGCTCAGGCTAAGATCTTGCAATTAAAAAAAATTGATATTACCCAAATAAATAGGTGGTTGGTGAAGCCTAGTCTGCAAATAAAGTCTATAGCTTTAGAAGACAAGAGAATGGAAGATAGAATTCCTCACTTAGAAAATAAATTATATATTTTTGAGGCAAATGAATTAACAAAGCCTTCCATATTGGTGGTGCAATTTGTGGGCAGGTGTGTTAAATGTGTTGAGGAAGGAAAAGGCAACACCTCTGAGAACAAATGAGATAACCTATGCACATTATTTGTATAGATCATGATTAGATACCAGCTATTTCTGAGCTAGAGAACAAAAAGGAAAAAATCCTCTGCCAACATGGCGAAGAGACAAGGGAGATGCAAGTGAAGCATTTCAAATTTCACATTTTGTAATTTTCACTATTTTAGAAATAAGGAGAATTCCAACCGCTTAGGGTTGAGAACCTTTTATATAAATAAATATTTCGAAGATTGAACAAATGCTGCTTCTTGTTGAATGTAATAGAGAGAAAATATCCTTTTCTGAGAATAAATACAAGTGCAGACAAAGATTCCAAGCTTTGTATTGTTTGAGTTATGTTTTCCTCTCGTATTTCATATTTATAGTTTCTTTTATGTCATTATTTGATAAGTGAGTGTTTACAATTTAGTATTACTACTACTGTAATCACATCAAATCGGTTATTCATTAGGCAAACAATTTTTCCTCTGTATTTACTGTTAGTAAATACAAGACCTGTGAACTACTTGGATAACTGAACCTTATATCCTTTCGAGAGTTCATCCTTTATTTTCTTCTATTGTAGACAATATAAGATTCATTTCACATTAATGCCTTATTTTGTTTAACAATTTTGTAAGTTTCCCTCATACCACTTGATTTTATTAATTGACTTAGATGACAAATTGTGGCCTCTGTCCCGTTCTTTCATTATTTTCATTTGAGGAATTAAATCTTATATAACTAATGGAAGAAAAAGCACCTTTAAAAATCAACTTTATATTTATGATGCCCTGACATTACTCTTTTAAGCCTTAAGTGTAATCTCAAGAACAACATCTTTTTGGTGTCGCTGTCGGGGATGAAGATACAAAATTATTTTTCCCTGGGAGGAACGACAAGGTAATATTCTGTCTTTGATAGTGAACAAGGATTGAATACTGTATTAAGGATTTATATTTCACTTGGTGACTCCACTATATATAAGTTGGCATTCGGTAGAAATAATACCAAGAAGAACCCAGACGAATAGTAGACTACTCCTGTAGTTGATCCCAAAAAGCTTTTGAGGCCAAGGGGATACCCCAAGCAAGTTGCCACATCCACAAGTAAGGTTTACCAACCCAAAGCTATGAAAAATAATGCTAAGGTTCCACTTGAACAGTCAACCTCACAAGAAGGTTACACACAAAGCCACTTTAGAGATACATCAATTGATAAACCTAAAACTGAAGTTATAAACCCTGAACCTCTTTTACATGAGATAAAAGTCGAGACTAATTCGAATCCCCCCTCCACTAATAAAGGTAAATGACCCCTTTTGATACCCTCTTTTATTTCATGGATCACCGAAGTAAAGGTTTCTATTCCAAAAAACTTTGAGGAGTATATCGCATATCTTGATTCAACTCATGTTGGTTCTCCTGTCTATATATCCTGTAAGTCCGAAGAACCCAGTCCTCATTTCCCTTTTTCCCCTTTTTCATATTTTCCGTCTCCTACTGATCTGTCTCCAAAAAATCATTCTCCTCATCCTAAAGTAGCCGAAGGGCCACTACAAGTTTACGAAAACCCCTTTTCATCTCTCGAAGTTCATCCCCCCACCTTCAAATAGCTATGGTTGGAGGAGGTGGCACCAGAGGTGGTTCCAGAGGAGGAGGCAACCAAGGGCCACCACCTCCCCCTCCTAGAATATTTTCCAAAGTAGCTTCCAGATATGATCCTCTGGTCCTTCCCCCTGTCCTTCATGACCTACCTGAAAATTATATGAAAATTTTACCAAAGTTCACAGGAGAGGGAGATTTAACGGCAACAGAGCACATAATTTTTTTTGACCAATTTGCTGATATCCTCGTCATTGAGCATGAGGATGTTTATTCGAGACTTTTGGTGAAAACCTTTGAAGTCCAAGTAAGAATTTTGTTTTGAGGGCTTCCGGTAGGATCTATAACATCTTATGACGCACTGAAAATCACCTTCTTAAGCAGTGGGGAGAGAAAAAAGATCACTTGTATTACCTGACAGAATTTGGGGCTTTGAGGAAAAATAATTCAGAGTCAATCTTAGAGTTCACCCAAAGGTTTAATAAACTTTATCAAAAAATTCCAGCAGAAGTTAAACCCTCACATCCTTTTGCTAAAGTAACTTTCTAGCCAGAATTTGCCCTGCTTTTGAGAGAAAGGAGATCTGTTGATCTCACTAGAATGCAAGATGACACCATCAAAATTGAGTCAAACATGATGGCATCTGGTAAAATGAAAGCGAAGGTCGAAACATGAACCAAATAAGCTAAGAGCTTCAGGGAGAAAGATGGAACTTCTGGATCTAGGAAGTCCGTTGAGGACAAAATGGATGACATGGCTAAAATAATAAAATAATTATCAAACAAGATCTCCAGAATGGAATTAGACCAGCCTAAGCCTGATCCTTTTTCTATGAGAGACTTCAAAAGGAATCCCAATCCACAGATCCAACAGAGACCAATAAAAAATGAGGATCAGAAAATCAAAGATCCTTTCAAAATAGAAAACTTTATGCAAAGTGATGACGCACAAGACTTTGAGGGATTTGATGAAGATATAGACAACCTCAGTGATAATGACCAAGAACCTCACCTGACCATACATGATTATGAAAGGTCTCTAGATCAAGAACCATTGTTTGGAAACGAGGTAAGTATAAATAATATGGGAGACTCCGATTATAAAGGAATCGTCGACTCTATAATGACTGAGCTTCAAAAAAAATATAATTTAAGGCCTAGAGACAAAATTTCTACAATTGATCCACCGAATAAAATTTTGCCGAGAAGTAAAAAAAATGAGACCTCTCAACCATCCACTGAAAAGATAACAGGAAAAACAAAGACGGTTGAGACGCAAGATATCAAAACGAAAATAGACGAAACAAAAGCAACAGAAACCAATAGAAATGAAAAAAGAGACACAAAGATCCCATCCAGGGAAGCCGAAAAGACGATTGGAAGTTTCAATCTAGAAAGTGAAATCAATCAAATTAAAATTTTGGTACCTCTAGTTGAAGTGGAAAAATATTCGATGTACAGAAAACAAATCACCAAGATGATAAATTTCTCGGATGTTGAAATTCATGCGAATACTATTAGTTTGGAAGACGATAATCCTACTATAATGTTTGGTTCACATATCGAAAATGCCAAAGATCCTGTCGCTCCCTGTGCATGATCACTTGCTACATAAATGTATGTTGGATTCTGGAGCCTCACACAACTTAATGCCTAAAACCATTATGGAAAAACTAGGCCTTGAGGTTACTATACCCTACTGAGATTTTTATTCTTTTGATTCAAGAAAAGTTAAGTGCCTCGGTATGATTAAAGATTTAGTAGTTAATCTTGCACAGATTCTTGTGAAAAGTATTCTCATGGATGTAGTTGTTGTTGATGTTCCTGCAAAGTATGGCATGTTGTTTTCCAGGTCTTGGGGTGCTAAACTTGGAGGATCGTTGCAACTGGATATGACTTATGCCACGATCTCGATCTTCGGCGAACAACTCATCCGTTTGTACAGAGAGACGAGATTGGCATATACTGTAAGTAACCCACAAAATCCAAATAAGTATTTGGTATGTGTCGATGATCAATATTTAGGGAACTGTATATTATCGATTGATGAAAGTTTAGATGAATGTACAGAAGAAAATTATACAGAAAAAGAAAACCAAATAATAGAAAAAAACAAATAAAAATGAAAATAGTGTAGGAGTTTGGAAGATGTATTTTGATGGTGCTTCATCATGGGAAGGAGCAGGAGCAGGGGTGTTGTTTATGGCACCCGATGATGAATTTATTATCCCTTTATCATACAGATTGAAATGGTATATTGAGTACACTAATAACGTATATGAATACGAGGCTCTTGTCTTAGGATTAGAGGGTGCCAAGAAGTTGAAAATTGAAAATATGATAGTTTACAGTGATGCAGAATTGATTGTAAAACATATAAAGCAGTAGTATCAGGCCAAGCATCTAAGGTTATGGTCATAAATAAACTGCGGCTAGGATCTGATAGAAAAGTTTTTCTCATCATTCAATATTCATCATATTCCCAGGGCGGAAAATCAACAAGTCGACTCCCTAGTGAAAGCGACTGTGACTTTTATGCCTCCTACAGTCTTGAAGCTTAAGTATCACATAGAAATGAGGCACAGACCCTCAATACCAAATAATGTTCAAGAATGGCAAATATTTGAATATGATGAGCAGATCAAACAATTTTTAGAAATAGTCGATGAATTTTCCGAAACACATATTAATCAGGAAAATCAGAATCACCCTGCTTGGATCATGCAGGAAAGTGAATATCCTCAGGAGTTCCAAGATAATATCGCTAATCACCACATGTTGGTGCTGAAAAAAAATCATATCCCTAAACATCTGATTCCTTTGGAAAGGTTATTCGATCATGATGATATTCCCCTAAAGTCTACTTTACAACCTCAGCCTAAAGAGGTTGAAGATTGTAATATAGACACCAAAAAAACTCCTAAGATGGTAAATATATATAAATACCTTCCACCTGAAATGAAAATAAAGTATGTTGATTTGCTCAAGCAATACAAAGATGTCTTTACTTGGTCTTATGACGAATTGAGAACTTACGATACCACTGTCATCGAACATAAGATCCGTTTAAAGCAGGGCATCAAACCTTTCAAGTAGAAGCTCAGAAAAATAAATCTTATACTACTGCCTATGATAGAAAGGGAGGTAAAGAAGCTCTTGGATGAAAAAATCATTGTTCCACTCAGATATTCTGAGTGGGTAGCCAATCTAGTCCCATTTAGGAAGAAAAATGGTGAAATCAAACTTTGCGTGGATTTCAGGAACTTAAATAGATCATCCCTTAAAGATAATTATCCACTACCTAAAATGGATCATGTTTTGGAAAAAGTGGTCGGAGCTAATAGAATGTATATGATTGATGGATTTTCAGGTTATAATCAAATTGCAGTCCACAAGGACGATAAAGAAAAAACCGCGTTCACTACCCCATGGGGTACTTTCATGTATGATCAAATGTCATTCGGTCTGATGAATGCAGGAGCCAATTTCCAACAAGCAATGTACATTGGATTCATCGGCGAAAGAGATAATTTTGTTGTCATTTATCTCGATGATTTAACCATGTTTTCTAAATCTGATGCAGAGAACTTGATACACCTCAAACAGACGTTCGAGAAATGTCGAAAATTCGGTTTGTCTCTACATCCAAAGAAATCTCATTTTGCAATGTAGGAAGGTAAACTCTTGGGCCATATAGTATCTAGATATGGAATTAAAATCGACCCGAAAAGGGTTGAAGCTATAGATACAATAAACATTCCTAGGAACAGAAAGGAAATCCAATCTTTTTTAGGAAAAATAATTTTTTTAAGAAGATTTATTTCAAATTTCATCGAGATTGTAAAGTTGATTACATATATGCTAAAAAAGGAAAACGAGATCAAATGGACAACTGAAGCTAAAGTTTCCTTCAAACATATCAAGAAATTTATAGGTGAAGCACCAATGTTGGCCAATCCTGATTACGTGAAATTTATAGGTGAAGCACAAGCATACGCAATGGTGAAGGCCCTAAAAGATTTTAGGACCTACGTGTTGCATTCTAAAGTAATTGCCTATGTACCCACCAATTTCATTAAAGATATATTGGTTCAACCTAATAATGACGGTAGGAGAGGCTGATGGATTTCCAAGATTTAGGAATTTGATCTCGAGGTAAAACCAACAAAAATCGTCAAAGGTCAAGTCTTGGCTAAGATATTAGCTGAATCCAATTTCATAGCAATCGAGATAAATCATATGCAAGTTTATGAAGTATTTCCAAACATAGATGAATTTGATGTTACTATACCTACAATCGAGATCCAAGAAAAAATTTCTTCCTTTGCCTGGTATAGTGACATAGTTTCATATCTCTTGACTCTTGAGTGCTCGAGTGATATGACTCCTTCCAAGGCAAGAATACTAAAGCTGCATGTGGTAAAATATTGTATCGTTGACATACAACTGTATTGGAAAGACCCCTTGGGATTTTTACTGAGATGCCTAATAGAATCTGAAACAGTGAATGTAATAAATGAGTTTCATGAAGGGGTGTGTGGAGGACATCATGCCTGGAGGGAGACGACCTATAAAATCCTGAGAGTTTGATACTATTGGCCGAAGTTATTTACAGACGTGAATGCTAAATTCAGAGCCTGTAATTCTTGTCAATTATTCTCAGGCAAACAAAAACTTCCCGCGCTACCCTTGACCCCAGTCAAGACAGAAGCTCCATTTCAATAGTGGGGTCTGAATTTTATCGGAGAGATCCATCCGCATTCAAGTGAACACCATAAATGGATTCTGACCACTACAAATTATTTTACTATATGGGTCGAGTCCATTTCGACACAAAATGCTACAGACTCAGTGGTGACAAATTTCTTAGAAGAAAACATTTTATCATGATTCGGCTGTCCCCGGAAGATAGTCACAGATAATGCCCAAGATTTCAAATCCATGGCGATGGTTAGCTTTTGTAAAAAGTGCAATATTGTACTAGTAAATTCCACAACTTACTACCCTTAGGGAAACGGATTGGCCGAATTATCGAATAAGAGCCTGATCACCATAATAAAAAAAGTGCTAACCAAAACTGAGAAAGCCTGGCATATTCATTTGAAATACGCTTTATGGGAAAATTAGATAGGCACAAAGAAATCGATCGAAATGTCTCCTTTCCAAATGGTATATGGTACATATGTGGTACTCCCCATAAACCTAGATCTACAAGTAATGAAGGTTTGGAAATATTCGAAGGAAGAACCTAATGATGTCACCAGAAGAGTGAACCAATGGATTGAAGTCCAACAAAATAGAGCTGAGGTAGATGAGAAACTCCAGAAATACCAAGATAATATGAAAGACATATTTGATAAAAAGGATAAAGATAGAGAATTTCTTCCAGACAACCTCATTTTGAAGTGGGATGCTAGGAAAGAGGACGTTGGAAAACACAGAAAATTCGATCACATCTGGTGTGGGCCTTTCAGGGTCGTAGCTTCTGAAGGAAAGAATTCGTTCTTGTTAGAAAATCTCGATGGGAAAATTATTAACTCCCTTATCAACGAGCATTACTTGAAGCATTTTATGCAGTAATGAAATTCCAAACCATCATTGTACATACCGGTTTGATTTTCTTGTTTTAATTTACAATTTTCTGTCTTTTTGGTAAGTTTGTACTTTTACATTAGATATGATCAATTTTGTTGATTTCGTAAAAAATAGAAATATAAAAACAAATAGTGCATATCGTTTCTCTTCTGCTAGGATTCTGACATTTGTCACGTTTATTCTGTAGATTGAATACTTACCGATAGTCGAGAGATAAAGATGCATCATAAATCGACATCGTGTTTCAGAAAAAATTAGTTATCTCACAAAACAAGTGATACAATTACAATGTTTTTGCTTGAGAATACTAATGGAATCCGAGGTATGAAGTTATAGGATCATTGTTATTCAAAAAAATATGGTAAAATAAATCTAGTGGATTCTGGATAAAGTTACACTCATGTAAGAATGGTCACATAATAAAAAAAAATAGAAAATATAAAATTTTGAATCTTTGAACCAAATAGAAAAATAATATAAGAATAAAAGAAAATAAGAATAAAGGAAGCTCACAAATCAGGAAGCAGGTTTGGGTATGAATAGGATCCCTTTTAAAAACCTTTGAATTTCTGGTCTATTCCCATCCATTATATATGAAAGCCTTTATTTTATCCTGCTTTGCACTTCCTGACCTTGAATCTCTACAGAAAGACAGATTTTACCTTGACTCGAGAAACCTTATAAAAATAGACCTTCAAAACGAGAATAGGCGAACATTTTATGATTCCTCTGATTTTAACTGGAAGAAAGTATGTCTAGGCTAATCCTGACTACCTTAACCCCTTTATCATATTTTAAAATGATTAGTTTCGCTCAAGGAAAGTCCCTGAAAATTAAAACTTCCCCGTAATAACTTCCCTGTAGGTGAAGGTGTTTTGAAGGTCAGTAGAGAATTAGCCCAGAGTAAATCAAAGTGAGTTGACAGACCTTCGTTGCTAAATTATAAACATATACCATCCCACATATGAAACATACAAGTTGATTTCCCCCACTTCATGCAATATTAAAATATAAGACGAATGGTGAAAGGAAATTCAAAATTCGATTTCCCCCATTTTGTCCAAAAGAGATGATGAAAGGAAATTCATTTAAATGATTGCCCTCATCTCAGTGAAAGTGAAAATTGAAGTGGTGAAAGGAAACTCTATGGGAAATGTAGATAACTTCATCGGGGTAGTGAAGCAATGTCTATGGTATCTACAAGGCTTTTATACATGTATATAATGCTCTCTGGTAGTTATTTCTCTTTTTGACAAGATCTACATTATGAAACAATAGGGGACCTGCCTTGAACTAAATCATTTAATGTTTACTATACCTTGATGCGAACAAAATCAACCAAATTCTGATAGCCCGGTTAAAGTTGTTTTGATTATCTTAAGCAGACCCGAAATCAGTTTCAAGGAAAAGAAATCTTAATAGCCTAAACTCGATGTTGGTGAATGATCAAGTTTTTGAAAGTTTTATGAGGTACGGCTGAAGTATAATATCCTTATGTGTGTTTTCTCAAAGGTGCTTTCCCAGAAATCCACTGATGACTCCATTAACCCAATAAAGTCACTTGGTCTACAATTCTTCTACGTCTCGTAGGGAGACGTGATCCCTATATGGAGCCTATGTTGGAACACATATACATTTCTAAACTTTGACTTTAAATAGATTTCATTTCCCTTTAAATAAAAACAACAAACGTTTTATTCTCACTGTTGATGAAGTTTTCCATCTAATCAAACAATCTTAATCTCTTAAAAGTTATGGATTTGCCTACTCATTAAAGAGTCAAATCACTAAAGACCACATTTCAAATTTCAGGTTTCAGATTTTCGCACTGCAGGCATTTCAACATGTAGCAACTCCAAAGTTACAATATCCGAAAAGTGTTTGAGTAATCCTAGTCACGATACACGTATACCCCCTAATCCCTGACGTATCCTTCCAGAAAATGACATGTCGGAAACTCTAAATAAAGTTAATTAACCAAACGCATGAAGTGATGAATACTTAAGAAGAAACTAAAACACAATTAGAAAATCAAATAATAGTTTCGCGATTTCAGAAATTGGGTCTTCGCCATCTATCGTATCCCTAATTCATGAAGCTCAAACTCCTGAAATGTATTAAGCACTAAGCCAGGTAAATTAAGAATTTAAAATGATTAACGATTAATTAATCACATCGTGATTTCGCATTTCGAAGATCCTGCCTCGACCGACTTTCAATATCCCAAGATCCGAAACCCCAAAATATTTGAGGTTAATCATGATTAATTAAAAAGGTTAAACATGATTAAAATTAATTAATCACGTCGCGATTTCGCATTTCAGAGGTCATATCTTGAACTGTTATAAGATAACCCAAGGTCCGATGACCCTTTTTTTTTAGGTTAAACATGATTAATTAGCAAGTTAAACATGATTTATTAACACATTAAACACTCTTATCTCATGTTAAGTCTTCGTTGAGTCGTAGTTTGGGTAAATTCAAATTTCATCTATGCTTTTCCCGATCACGAAACACTAACCATCAATGGCATTAATAGCCGATATAAGGAAAATGATTTCAAATAAGATCCTATATCATCACCCAAATCTTTTCATTAAGGGAATTAAACACATTGTCAGTGAAGGTATATGCAAATCGATGCACTTAAGGCAGAGAAGATATTTCATTCTGAATTACATTCGCATTTTCACAAAGCAAGATTAGTGAGATAATAAGTCTTGTGCATTTTTTGTGACAGGTAATATAGTGTTGAGCTTACTACTATCATGGCTCCGCGAAAAATGGTTAAAGGGACTGGTGAGAGCTCGAGCCAAAACAGAGATGTCCTCTAGGACACATCACCAAGAGCTGTGGAGACCATAAAAACTTGGACACAGGTTTGCGATATCCTACAATACGAGCTGAAAAACTGTCCAGAAGAGTCAGACGATGAAGGGACTGAAACTCAAGAGATGAAGCTCAAATACATAGCCCAATCAGAGCTTCATAAGGTAGCTACGCAGCCGAGGCTCATGTTGTATAATGACATGATAGGTTGGGCCTTGGAGAACGTTGACGTTGCTACCAGGACCATCTACAATGCGCATAAAGTTGTTGTTGGATATTTTTGCCCAAAACATGTACATGTGATGTACAAATTGTCCCCAACATTCAAACATAGTTATAATGTCGATTTCTTAAAAACGTTCGAGGAAGAACAATGCCCAAAAGGTGTAAATAATTATCCTAATTTGATTAAAGATTGGTGGGCACACCCTGAGAAATTCAGAGCAGACACCCATGGCATATACGCCTTTGCATCATTAGACACTCATATAATCTATGTGGCCATGATGCTCTGTAGAATTTTTGGGAGGGAAAACTCTGCCCACTTCCTATTATCACGGGTACCGATCATGCACGAAGTTGCACAAGGTTTTTCATTCAATTGGGCTGAGATGTTATCAGATAGTTTGGCCAAGGAAATCACCGAATATTAGATGTTGAAATCCAAAGGATGACCTGCCTCGTTTTACATGTTGGCATACCTTATGGACGCCATTTTTTTTATGACACCTTTTCCTTTGATGGGTTGGAGTTGGACTTTGAAGCTGAAGCAATACATCTTTATCATTCAAAGTTATGGGAAGATAAAGAGAAAGATTTATTTTATGAAATCTGCAATTATGTGGTGGTGCCAATGCATATCACCATATATGGGTGCCCACCTCCCAGGATTTCTGACAAAATAGCGTCCAACCTGGGGAAGATAGAGGATTAGTACATTGAAGATCATTTTTCCTATATCAGGGTTTTTGGTTGCTTGGTTCCTCCGCATGCCTTGCCTAAGTTTCCACCAAACCGATTGGTGTGCAGAGAAGTAGCGCGTCAGACTGTACTAGGCAGACTTAGTAAAGAGCTAAAAGTCTTGTAGAAAAAGGTATGGCCTACTTTACCCTTGCAGTTTGGTATGTTTTTACTATCAGATTTTGGCCATTCGAAAGTAGAGCCTGCGGCCCTGGAAGAAATCAAGCTGGTCTATATTGAATTCAAGAAATGTGATCCTCAGAAGATCGTGGGAAATCACATGGCCTCTTGTAATTTGAAAAGATACGAGCATGAAGATTATCATCATGATGATATATTTCGAGGAGCAATATCCTATAGAGAAGTTTTGAGCTGAGTCCAAACTCTGGCCCCATACCAATTGGTCAAATTCTATAATTTCCAAAGGCTTAGGAGAAATGGCCTTCCGAAGGTCTTGCAGGGAGAAACCCTTACACCTCCAACTACACAGGAAATTGAAGCCCAGAGTCTAGAAACAAAGAAATTGAGTGGACAAGATGCTCAATAAATCTTGGAGAAGACTGAGGTTTTGACTCAGAAAGGGGACATCACATTGACAAATCTACCAGGTGATCAACCTAAAGATCAGACTGAGGTATTAATAAAAAAGGGAGAAGGGCCATTTTCCACACTAGGAAAATCAGCTACTGACTCAATTGGGAAACAACCATCTTCCGATATAGGCAACCCTATCCAATCTATCACACCTTGACAATTCAACAGAGGAAACCCAAGTGTTGAGGTAGTATTCATAGAGTATCTTACGCCTATTTCAGCTGAAGAGATGCCTCCTTCTGATTTCTTTTTCAACAAGTAAAGGAGGGTTGTGGTAAAGAGAGAAACACACAAAAAGGAGGGTGAAACTGTCAAAATAAATAGGGTGTTATTTTATGGAGAGGCCTTGGAAGAGACAAACTTTGCTTCATATGTGGTAGGTTCACTGGGATATTTTGCAAGAACAAACTAGTTTTCAGTTGGGAATTTAAAAGAACGATTGAAGCAAAAGGATCTGCTGATAAGCCAATTGCAAAATCAAGTAAAGACTATGGAAAATAATGTTAGGAGCTAGATGAACAAGGGTTTCGAGCAGATTAGATCCTATGATAGACAGAAAATCCAGGAGCTCAAATCGAGCCTCGACGAAATGCACAAGAATGCACAGGTGAGTAGAGGATGGGCCATTCATCAGGGAGAGCTAGTAAAACAACTACAAGCCAAATTAAGCTTGATTGAGAACACAGCTATAGATATAGTTGTTTTCCAAGAACAAGCATTGGAGGTGCACAAGAAACTAGAATCAACACATCAAATCCTTTTCACTAAGGTGGAAACTGTCCAAAATTATTTTCGGGTGGTAGACCAACCCTTAAATAACATTTTTTTAAAGGAGAGAGAGGCTATTGCTTCTCGAGCCACTTTCCAAGAAGCATTTATGTCGTCAGCAAGAGAATGAGTATCTATGGTCTCCAGATTTTCTCCTACAGAGCAAACCAGAGGTGATATAATATTGAAGACCTGGGAGGCTAACATAGCTGAAAGTAAAAGAATGGATAAGGAAGTGAAGAAGGCTTGTGAAGAAGCTTTCCATTCACTCGACAAAGAGTCATTAGGCCTTGGAAAAGATAATATCTCGAAATTCCTGGGACAAGTTGATATAGCAAAGCATCAACTTAATATCAAGAGAAACATGGAAGATGCTTAGGCTGAGATCTTGCAATTAAAACAGATTGATATTACCCAGATAAATAGGTGGTTGGTGAAGCCTAGTCTGCAGCTATAGTCTATAGCTTTAGAAGACAAGAGATTGGAAGATAGACTGCCTCACTTAGAAAATAAATTATATATTTTTGAGGTAAATGAATTAACAGAGCCTTACAGATTGGTGGTGCAATTTGTGTGCAGGTGTGTTAAATGTGTTGAGGAAGGAAAAGGCAACACCTCTGGGAACCAATGAGATAACCTGCGCACATCATTTGCATAGATCATCATTAAAGACCAGTTGTTTCTAAGCTGGAGAACAAGAATGAAAAACGCCTCCGCCAACATGGGGAAGAGACAAGGGATATGCAAGTGAAGCATTTCAAATTTCACATTTTGTAATTTTCACTATTTTAGAAATAAGGAGAATTCCAACCGCTTAGGGTTGAGAACCTTTTGTATAAATACATATTTTGAAGATTGAACAAAGGCTTCTTCTTGCTGAATGTAATAGAGAGAAAATCTCCTTTTGTGAGAATACATACATGTGCAGACAGAGATTCCAAGATTTGTATAGTTTGAATTATGTTTTCCTCTTGTATTTCATATTTCTAGTTTCTTTTATGTCATTCTTTGATAAGTGAGTGTTTACAATTTAGTATTACTACTACTGTAATCACATAAAATCGGTTGTTCGTTAAGCAAACAATTTTTCCTCTATATTTGTTATTAGTAAATACAAGCCCTGTGAACTACTTGGATAACTGAACCTTATATCCTTTCGAGAGTGCATCCTTTATTTTCTTCTACTGTAGACAATATAAGATTCATTTCACATTAATTCCTTATTTTGTTTAACCATTTTGTAAGTTTCCCTCACACCACCTGATTTTATTAATCAACTTAGAAGACAAATTGCGGCCTCTGTCGTGTTCTTTCATTATTTTTATTTGAGTAATTAAATCTTATATAACTAACGGAAGAAAAATCACCTTTAAAAATCTACTTTATATTTATGATGCCTTGACATTACTCTTTTAAACCTTAAGTGTGTAATCTCAGGAACAACAGACCCGACTATGTATTTATAGTTGATTGGGTCCTTGATGTATATTTTGAACACCAGGATGGATATTTGATATGATGTGAAAACATTGATTCAAGTTGTGGTTTCTCCATGGGGGACATATTGGGTGTGTAATGAGGGTGTTGATTGGGCTGACCTAACTATGTATAGATAGTTTATTGGATCCTTGATGCATATTGTGAATATCAAGCTGAATATTTTCTATGTTATGAACACATTGAGTCAGTGTATGGTTTCTCTGCAAGAGACACATTAGATGGTTGCAAATCATGTGCTTAGGTATTTGAAAGACACAGTTCATTATGACTTTAGGTATAAAAGAGATGGAAGACTATTACTGCATGGTTTTTATGACTCGTATTGGGTGATAGGTGTTGATTTTTAGAAGAGAAATTACGACTTTTGTTTCAACTTGGGTACATGGCTGATATCCTATTTCAATGTGAAGAAGGAAGTGGTTGCACTTAGTTCAAAAAAGGAAGAGTACATAACAACATGTTTAATGAATTGTGAGGTACTGTGGATTCACAAATTAGTGGTTGAGCTTGAAGATATGTAGTTGGAGACAAAAATTGTGTATTGTGACAATTAGAGTTGTATTAAACTACGAGAATAGTGTTTTTCATGACATCTCCAAGCATATTGATATCCATTATCATTTTTTAAGAGACATGGTACATTAAGGTGTTGCATCCCTTGATTATGTTCCCACAAAGTTATAGGTTGCAAACTTTCTATGAATATCCTAACCAAAGGAAAGTTTGAGACATGAAAGGAGTAGTCTAGTGTTTGTGAAAACATTTTATTCATAAAGGGGATTGAGCAAGGAATCGAGGGATGAATTGATCGAGCGAAATACCCTCCCACTTAGTTACCCGACTCACTTACTGGGTTCAAATGAGAAGGGTTGGTGTTTTATTTTGGGGTATTGTGAAAGTGTTTACACCATGCTTGGGGGTGATTAATGTGTTGTGGAGTGTATGATGAATGGATAATGCTTGATATTTTTGTGATGGACATGTACATGTGGAGGTGAATTTTTCTTGATTTCTAGACCTTGCTAGATGCTTATGTGGAATTATTCCTTAGAGAATTGAAGCCTTGATAGCCTTGTGACATATTCATGATTGACACATGGAGGTTGAGTTGCTTTCTTAGAGGATTCCTTGTATTGGAGGAGTGGTTTGAATTTTTAAGGAGGGCGTTGAGCCCTAGATGGCATGGGAACACTTGGTTTCTTGCATGGAGGCTTGTACATGAATTGCGGATGCTTGGTTGAGGGATTGATCACGTTGATTTGGTGGACCCAAAGAAAATTAATTTGGAAGAGCATTAGAGCCTTGGAGGCTTGTGGAGGAGGAGCATTCATGCCTTTGTGAATTTCTTGTTGATGACATCACATTAGAGCTTGACATGTGTTCTCTTGAATTGGAGTGTTTCACATGTGTGGACCTATTTTTTAGAGATATATTGCTTGTAATGGCTTAGGCCCACTTTATGTTGTTGGCCTCCATTGATCTCATATAAATAAAGGAAGGAGACAATCCTTTCACTCACTATTAATTCATCATATTGTGTTATAGATGTGAGGAGAGTATTGCACTACTCTCTCTCTCTCTCTCATGTAATATTCATACTATCATCTCTCTTTGTATTGAGTGTTGATGTTTTGGTAGTTGCGGGAGGTATTAACCTCTAGTATAATCTTTGTACTTAGAGTAGAATATTCCAGAAGAAAGAGAACCATTAAACATATGTGGAATTACCCTAGAAGAGAAGTTGGCACAAGGAGAATAATAATAAAGAAAATGAAGGCCCCATAAAGAGAAGTCGACCCCACTTGGAAAGGTCACCTAGAAATGATAGTATAAATAAGGAGGCACCTTAGCTCATTTTGAAACAAACACTCACTCACTCAGATAGTGCGCAATTCTAAGGAGAAACAACTATAGTAGAAGGAGGCACAAGAATGGAGAGAGTACTGCAACAATTGTCGTGGAGTATTCTCGCTCTTTTTGGTATCTCTCTTGTGCACTTCTCTTGGTAAAGGTACGCTTCTATTAGTAGAGGTACATTTTCTTGGTATTGTGTTGTTGTTGCAACAATGGTATTTATAGTTAGAGTTTATTTGTTGGTTCTAGAGTGGACTCGTCGAAATCATTCTATCTAAGAAAAGGTTATTGTGCTCAAGGGTGGCATGTGTAAGTGCCTATGGTTGGGTGACAATGATGTGACATTGTCTATGGTTAAACGATCATATCAAAATTTTAACATGGTATCAGAGCTGGTTTCCTTCATAACAATCTAAATGCTGGAAGGAAGATCGTCAGTTTTCCCCTGTCAAGCTCATTGAGCACTTACAGAACCCACCAAGAAGATCACCTAAGGAGGGTGTATCTTTTCCCCGGATCAGATCTACAAAATTATGAAGTTGAAAAATTGGGGTTTTCTCATAAAACCCTAGGTCACGATGTCTGGCATATAAATGCTAAGTTGAAGCTTATTCTTGAATAGAGGAAGTATCTTTGTCATAGCACACCCACTGGTAAGTTTTAATTCCATTTTTGTAAAATATTAATTTTCTGTCATATTTCCAGTGCCCGGGGAAAATGACTATTAGTACTAAGCTTGATGAGAAGCATGAGGGTGTTGATAAATTCCAAGCATGGAAATATAGAGTAATTCTCATCCTAGAGGAAAATAATCTAGAAGGCTTCATTGAAGATGAAGTTGCATAGCCAAAGGGAGATGAGGCTAAGGCAAAGTACAAGAAGAATATGATTAAGGCAAAGAGGATCATTGTAGTTTCTATCAAGGATCACTTGATCTCTCATGTCTCATAATTAAAAACCTTGAAAAAAATGTTCAATGCCTTATCCCGATTATATGAAGGAAAGAATATCAAGCGAAAGATGACCTTGAGGGCACAACTCAAGAATATGAAGATGCAAAATTCAGAAACTATTCAATCCTACTTCACAAGGGTGTCTCAAATCAAAGAACAACTTAATCCATTGGAGATATAGTTGAAGAAGCTGATATAGTAATGACTAAATTGAATGGTCTCCCAAAGTCTTGGGAATCATTTATTCAGGGAATCTGTTCTAGAAGAAAGCTAACAAAGTTCAGTAGGCTATGGGAAGATTTCACTCAAGAAGAAGCTATACTGGCAACAAGAGAAGAAAAGTTGGGAAGTGATGATCAAGCACTAGCAATACATGCAAGAAAAGGAAAGAGAAGGAAAGAGGATCACCCCCCCAATAACTTTTAGAAGTAACATAATCCTCAAAAGACTCAAAAATATTACTCAAGCTATAAATGCTTTTGCTGCCAGAAGATGGGACACATTGCAAGAAACTGTCCTCTCATGAAAGAGTATATAAAAAAAGGACAGAATAAAAGACATCATGCTCATGCTGTAGAAGACGACGAACCTTCTCAGAAGAAAATAAAATATTATGATTCAAGTGAAGAACATGTATTGATATCATCTCTCACAGGAACAATCACTCATGGAAGTGACACATGGTTTGTTGATAGTGGTGCTTCTAAGCACATGATCAGTTACAAGGATTTTCTCTCAGATCTGGTTCAAAAGGATTCACCTCATAAGATGAATCTTGGTGATGACTATCAATATCCCATTAAATGAGTAGGAGAAACCTCCTACAAGTTGGATTCCAAAAAACCCTTGAAGATATAAGATGTTTTGTATGTACCCGGTTTAAAGAAGAATCTCCTTTCTATCTCAGCATTGGAAGAGAAAGGATTCAAAGTTGCTTTTATTGATGGTGAAGTGCTTATGTGGCTAAGAAGAAAGTCCCTTGATGATGCTATTGTGATTGGTGCCCAAGAAGGAGGTCTATACAAATTAAACGGATACTCAGATTCATCATCAGTACAAAACATAGTAAATCTGAGTGAGATATGGCATAGAAGGTGTTGTCACTGAAATATCGTCTGCAACATTGCACACAAATGGTTATAGAAACACAACAATTCCAACAATAATTAGTTCACCTGCAACACTGAAATGAATTCAAAAGGCAAAAAGCTATACAATTGGGTAAAAAATTGGCATGCACAAATTCACCAAAGGAAGCACACGCACAGTGCGTAGTGTGCGCGGGCCAACAAATCCCCTAGAACACACAATTTTCCAATTTCACGACTGTGTACGAGAAAAACCATGCACTTCTATGAATGACACATTTATGGATCTTGTCGGCCCCTCAACCACTTATGGACCAGCTCCCAACATGATTTGACCTTCATATCTAACGGAAATCTGAATGGGGGGTTGGTCAAGGACTAGAGGGTGCCCTAAAAGGCCCCTTGTTCACACCAAGAACCAATTACATATTTCCTTGAAGAAATGATATAAACAAGAGCCATGGGTGCACTAAGAAACCAAGATCTTCGTATTATTGTTATGCTGCAATAATTCTCCCTTGAGAATCCTCTTTTCTCTTTGGAGCCTTCAAGAATCATTGCAATGGGCCATTCTACTCACCTCTTGAGAGAATAGGCATTGTTTTTCTTCACCATTTTCCATTTTATTCCATTCTATGAAGATATTTCCATTAGGGAACTCAAGAGCCCTCCCAAGGAGGAAGAGGGGACTCATAAGTCCTCATTTTTCTCTACGGTGTTTTGCCTACTAATCTATTGATCCATTAGTAGAATTATGTTGGTCATTGGTTGATTTTTATGGTTCTAAGTTTCTCATGCTTTCTAACTTTCATTTCTTAGTTGTTTTAGTTTATTTATTTGTTTACATGTGTTTGGCTTGTTTAACCCACTCACAAACTTTTGTCTTGTCTAGCAAGCTCATCTAGACATGCAAGTGTTGTTGTTTTGCTCACCCAAGTGACAAAACCAACACAACAGATTGGTGACCATATTGGGGATAGGTATCAAATTCCACCCTATTTGAGCTTAGACAACACTTATTTTTAATCAATTTGTTTTGCAGGTACCAAAACTGCCCTAGCCCAACCTGCCAAAGGCAAAATTCAGAGCTGGGGAAGGAGTATTTCACTCAAAAATTTCTCCCTCGGCGCGTGACAGAAAGTGCATGGTTTTTCCTACCCATAGATGCGCACTCTGCGCGCCACAGACTTCTTTGTATTTCCCATTTTTCACATTGTGCGCCCACTGCGCACCTATCAGAGTTGTAACCTGTGCATATCTCCAATTTTTCAAAATTCTAAGGGTTTTTATGATGATTTGAAGGCCCCTAGCCTTCATATTTTTGCTTTCATGCACTTTGTAAGGAAAATGCACTCCACTTAGTGTTGGACAACTGAGAGGGGGGGGTGAATCAGTTGTTACCGTGCTTAAACAATTATGCTTCTTTTAAACTCTTTGTTGAGACACTAAATGATGATCACAATAATGTAGGAGAATAAACAATGGCATATTCAACATCAATCACACATATGAGAAACACAGAGACAGATATTTCCTGAGGAAACCCATACAGGGTAAAAACCTCTTTTTCTTTATATGATAAGTAATAGTTACATTCTTTACATTATCATACATATGAGCACCAACTCATAATG
>SNQJ01S0080545.1:51950-76997 GCA_010110895.2 Picea sitchensis | reverse complement strand
TCCACCATCTTAGGATCTAGATAACTATGACTAATTCCTGAATCAATTAAAATAGAAATGGGATGATTATTTATCTCACTTTCAACTTCAATCATATGTTATTGAAACTTAGCTTGCTTGTTGTCCAAGGATGCATAAATCCTAGGTACACTTCTGCCCATGTCTTCTACTATTTTAGCTTGCTGCGTGCTATGAGAAATATTCACTCTTTCACTTCTGCGTGTGCAATCTCTATACATGTGATATCCCTTACAACCCCAACATTGAATAGGTTGTTGCATTGACCTTTGCCCCAATGGCTCTATCATTTTGGATTCTTTAGTAGCTGACTATTCCTAATAGTTATTTCTGAAGAATGGTGGCTTAGTCCCCTTCTTCCTCAGTTCCATCTTACTTTTATTCTTGTCTTCCCAATATTTCTGGTAATATGCTTTCCCTTTTTGCTGATCATAAAGGCACTTAGCCCTTCTAATTATAGTTTCCTCCAATGTTTTGGGATCATCATATTGTATTATGTCACTGATAAATGATGGCATCCCACTCAAATATATCTGAATCTTAACTTGCTCATCTTTGTTGAAGGAAACATATTTTAATAGTTCTAAAAACCTTCTTTCATACTCATCAATAGTCATACTCCCGAGCTTGAGTTCATATAACTCTTTCATTTTCTTGTCATAGTATCTCTTAGTCAAGTATTTCCTTTGGAAATACCTCTTGAATGATTTCCAAGTCACTTTCTTCTCATCAATGCAATGTACTTGCACATATTAGTCCCACCACATTGATGCTTTTCTCTTGAGCTATTAAATAACAATTCTTCCTTTTGTGTTGAAAGAGTAATTATGCAACTGAAAATACTTTCTCATATTTAACAACCATGACTCCACATCCTCATCCTTCTTATGCTCACCATCAAAAGTAGGAGGATTGATTTTGTTCATTTCCCCTCGTAGTTCATCCACTCCAGTCTTCTTAGGTTTCTTAACAGGACTTGAACTATTGCTCTCTCTCCTAGTGGAATGTATTGGATATTAACGATGTTGTCCGTCAACACTTCTACTGTGCACCGACCTTCCCCTCTTATCATGGGACCTATAGTTTCCTGACCTGCTTGACTTAGTATGCTTATCCATTTTCTTCTCAATTTTGTTCAAGCTCTGCATCAACTTAATGTTGATGTATTCTTGTAGCTCATTGGATTTCATAAGCCTCTCATTGTTAGCTTTATGACTCTGGACATCCCTCTGCAAACTCTTTATCGTTTCCATCAAGCTCATGATTTCTTCCTTACCTTCTCCATGTCCATTGGAATTTGTACCTTCAATACCCATATGGACATACATTCCTCTGTCCTCTTCTCCATGAATAAAAATCCCTTGCACATCTTCCATGATTCTAAACTTCTGTTGATCTTGTTCTGATCTAGTTGTTGTTAATCCTGCAAAATGTGCAGCGAACAAAAGTTGTTAGGCTAGACATTCAAATCATGAAATGATGTACACTTCTGTTTTCATACAACATCATAATTCTTCTTCTAATTTCTTGGGAAGATTGACTGCCTAATTGATTGTGCGTGCACTACTTTCCAATTATTAACATGCACCAATTTTACATACACCACGCTAAAGCGTAGTGCATCCACCACACTCTTCTAAGTACTATGTATATTTTTCTGTCGCGCGCCAATATTTACGAAGCACAGATTTTGTGTTGTGCACCAATACTCTACACGCACTACCAACATAACACTTAGGTTAACTATTTTTACACCACATGCCAACACTCTGCGTAGCACAACCTTTCTGTCGCGTATCAACACTATAATGTTGCAAGTACTGCAAGTACTACACTACATAGCGTCGGTTTCTAATGTGTTCATACCGCACACCTAAACTTCAAACACACACCTTGTGATGCCAAACTTCAGTGCACTTTATCGTGCACTAATATTCTGCGTACGCTACTAACTATACCCTGTGCAATGTCATAACTTAGTGTACATACCACGTACACACTTATTTTCTGCGCAACACCAATGTTCAATGTGCACACCTACTCAACATCATTTTTCCACATTACTGACTCCACACAGTGCAATACCCACTTTCTAATGCACATACCCGCACATCTTATTCTTCTGCGCATCATTATTACTTAGCATGCACACTGCTCTTGATACTTAAACTGATTTTTCCATAATTTTCATTGCATAAATTGTGGTTTTTGCTCGATTCTCACCCAATTTCTACCAGGGACTTTCTGCAACTGTGAAAATTTTCCAATTTCACTCCAATAACCCAAATTCAACCAATTCCTGTATAAATTTTATTGACCAAGAATTAAAATAAGGAATATCTCTTCACTTAACCCAATTCCCCAAATTCCTCATGAATTTGATAATAAAAATTGGGGCTTTTACCCAATTTCACTCTAGTGCTTCAAATCTCCATCATAGGTGCAATGTGACTTGAAATTCAACCACTTCCGAATTTAATTTGCTATGAAAAATGCTTCAACATGATGTTAACTCGGTCCATCCAGGCTCAATGTTGTAAACTAGGCTTTGATACCATATTGTAACACCCCCAACCACCCAGGCTGGGCCATGCTACTACTTAACCCATTCTGTTAATGCTCTAATACCATATTGTAACATACCTAGCCACCCACTAGGTAATGTCACTCAAACACCTCTTTCTCTGATACCATATTGTAACACCCCTAACCACCCAGGATGGCCCATGCTACTACTTAACCTATTCTGTTGATGCTCTAATACCATATTGTAACATAACCAACCACCCACTAGGTAATGTCACTCAAACAACTCTTGCTCTGATACCGTATTGTTAGAAATTTTACTTAAATTGCTCTGACACAACTCTGTCATGGATTAAAAACATATAGAAACTCTACAATGCATAATTATGTACATTTTCTTAACATATTTATACACAATTCATGACAAAATTATACATACAACATAAATAGCATAGACCCATGACAACAATTGCATAAATATAATTGCAAACATGATTTAACACACAACTGACACTTATCTTTTGAAATAAAAGACACCAACTGTGGGCAGAACTTCCACGTTCCTCCCAGCCTTAGACCACACTATTCATAAATATCAACAGTGGGTCACCCCCGAGTTGGGATAAACTCCACTTGGGCAAGGGTTCCCAACCAGGCTAAATTATCTCACTCTATAGAAACTCGATCATAGGTGGCACATCCACATGTGACTCAATTGTAGGAAAGTCTGTCATAGATGCCAATTCGCACTGACAACCTACAGTCTCTCATTCCCCACATGTCTGTTCCACCCCAGGAAGTGTACCCCTTCTCTTCTCAGCAGTCCCTCGGCTGCCCCACTTCCCTTCTAAGGCTTCAACAATAGGCAGAACAAGAAGTCTCAGAGCCCTGTTGCTGCAATTTGACACCTCAGAAACAACCATTCTCTCACCTAGAGAAAATGAAATCTTCCACAGGCCTGACAATCTGCCTCTTCAATTCAACATTCCACGTGCATGTCAACCCACCTCATCAATTTAGCTCTTCAAGCTAATTCATACATAGGTATCTACGACAATGTTCAACATATTGATCACAATAATCATCAGGCTCATTACATCAACTAACCGGTTCACTCACTGAACAGTTCTATGACAGAACCGTTCCCTCGATGGCAGAACAATTGTCTTACTTATCGCTTTCTATGGTCTTCATCCCCCCCAAGATTCTTTCCTACCCGAATGGACTAAGTCTGAATCATTTGACTGCATATTCCCAGCTCGACACCTACCGGGTTGAGAACTACCTTCTGTCAACATGTCCCCAACTTGACACTTGTCATGTTGGGAACTTCTTTTAGCCACTTTTCCCCTCCTCGGGACTTAGGATATAATATTATGTCCTTAATTTACACTTTTTAAGAAATATTAATAAAATATTCCTTTTTGGCTTTAATCCCCTTTAACCCAACCCCCTTGACCTCAACTAATGGAGTTTAATCCCCCCAAACTCTTTTACGTGGTCGATATACTCTAAGGATGTATTTTCATTAATTTTCAAGTGATTACATTTGCATTTCAGTACAAAAGTACTAATCTTTTACATACAGGCTCACCAACCTCAAAGTACAGAGTTCGTGCACTTAAAACTATTGTGTGCGAAACTTTTGGGCTGCACGCACTCTTTTCTCAATGTGAAAACCTTGCGCCCTTTCACAAGTACGCATTACATCATGACTTATATACAAAAGGGTTCTTCTGCCCTTCAAAAACCTACACACTAAACCAGTGTGCGCTGAATCCAAGGTTGCATGCATTTTTCCTTCAATGCCCAATCCTTTCGCACTAACACTTGTGTGCATTGCATTCCTTAAGATGTTTCACTTTCAGTGTGATATGCATGTGTACTTACATAGTTGTGTGCCAAGACATAAAATTGTGCACTGTATCATTTTACCATTGTGCGCACTCTTTTGATATGAGTTCCTCGCACACTTAAATTAATGCGCGCATAACCAAATCCACATGGTTGTTACTTCAGCTCACCAACTTATAAGTAATGTACAATTACATTGATATTTACACTTGGGGATCGACCTAGGGGTGTTACAATCCCCTCCCCCTTATTTATGCACTGTCCTCAGTGCAGTATATACACATGAAGATTCAAAATTTTAAAAAAATTCAAAAAGATGTGGGTATTTTGTTCGCATAGCGTCCTCATGTTCCCAAGTCACATCCTCAGGACTGTACCAAGTCCATTGGACCTTTACTAGCCCTATGGATTGATTCTGGAGCTGCTTGATCTTCTGATCCAATATGCGCATTGGATGCACTTGAAAACCGCCTTCTAGTTCCACCTTAATCACATTCCAATCAATAACATGATTAGTATCTGATGCAGACCCCCTATCCTCCTAAGGGCTGCATGGCCTCCCAGTCAGGATCTTCTAATTTTGGAGCTGAAATGGCTCCTCTGGTTCCGGACTGGAACCCTTTGGATGAATACCCAGGTCCCTTGCAAAAGCTCTATTGGCTTTTTCGGGCACCAAACGTGAGCTCCCACAGCACACGACCAAGGGCTGTGACCTTGCGCCAAGCCGAAAAGGCGCTTATCAGGGATCGAGACTCCACAAGTCAAGTGTCTCGTCTCTTGGTCGTGTGCTGTGGGAGCTCACGTTTGGCGCTCGAAAAAGCCAACAGAGCTTTTGCAAGGGACCTGGGTATTCATCCGAAGGGTTCCAGTACGAAACCAGATGATCCGAAATCGGATCCAGAAGCCTGATAGGGCTTGAAAAATGCTCAAAAATTAAAGTGCTCAGAATGCGACAAAACCTGTGCCATTGCGTCCGTCTCGTCTTCCTAATTCCGGCGGTATATTTACTTCATCAAACAGAGTCCGTATGGAGAAGATATCGCGTTCTGTCCGAAAAGTCAAACAGGCAAAAAAAGGGGATGACTGTACAGTCCGTACAGTCCACGTGTCATGTTCGTACAGCTGACGTGGCAAGGCCGTACAGCTGACGTGGCGGCTCTAGAAGGTGACATGTGGCAGATCCGTACGGAGGACACGTGGCATCACCAGGATGCGACACGTGTCAGGTGGATTTGGCATTTTCGGCGTACGGTTGGACCAGTATGTAGGTGACACGTGTCACCACTCACATGGTGACATGTGGTAGGCTGACGTCATCGGATGACGTGGCATGCTGACGCGGCAAGCAACGTGGCAGTACGACAGATTGACAGGTGTCAGTACGGCATTCGACGGGGCAGTTGACTTGGCATACATGTGGGCGAATCACGTGATGACACGTGGCATTATCCGATTGGTTGGTAAGGGTGCCACGTGGCCCAGTCAAGGGCTGCCACGTGGCACCCCATTATTGGTTGTTTGGTCAATGTAAAATATGGTTTTGTTGTTGTCGGGGATCGAACCCGCGACCTCCGGACGGGCAGCGTACCAACAAAGTCGGGCTAACCACTCGGGCGGCACGTGTTATTTGTTATTCAAACGGCATATAAAATATTTGAATTGCAACAAAGGTTCGGTCGGCGGGAATAAGGGCCGGGGCCTAGCCCCAGCCCTCGACGCAACGACCATATGGTGGAGCCGTGCCACATGACCACAGTTCATTCCATTTAACGCGCGAGATTTGTTATAATAGGGTTGGCCGTGGCCCTATTGGGGTGCCATAGGACCAGCCTACTATATAGCACGAGGGTTTAACAAACGGCCATGGTTTTAACCATATGACCACGAATCAAGGAGTCGGCGCGAGAATGGGGTGGCCAGCGCATAGCGCTTGGCCACATGGCCACACATGTGACCAAATAAAAGGGGCCGCGCGCAATGAAAGGGGCTTGCGCCCAACAACTTTGCCAAAGTGGGTTTTATATAACAAAAATTGTTTTTTTTTTAATTAATTCAGCCTATTTTTAATTGATTTCTTCCATTTTTGGGGGATATTGGGTATTTTTGGAGGCCAGATTCTTGGAGGAAGTTGGGGATGTGAAACCAACTCCATTGCTATATAAACCAGGCCTGTTTGAGGCCAAACACAGTCATTCAGAGCAGAGTTATGCTGAAGGAAAGCCAAGCCAAAGTCAGTTTGATGNGCAGGGAAGCCTTTGAGGTGGAAACGCTGTCGGATCGTTTCTGGGAGCTTGGAGCATTAGTTTTGCATGTTGTTTCTTTCACAGGGTTATAGAGATCTGGGAGAACAAGACTAGATCAGTCTTGTAGCCTTTTGGCATTGCTGAGATGTAATTTTGAGCACTTGAGAAGAAATAAAGAAGCCTTCCCCACAGGAAAAAGGCCCGGAGACGTAGGCAAAAATTGTGCCGAACTCCGTTATCAACCTGCGTTCTTATGGTTTGCTGTCATTTTTTTCATTTCAGATATGCATATGTGTATTTGGCTGAAATAATCCTCTTCTTTTCCTCATTCTTTCATTAAATTCTCAAATGGTTAATTTATACATGCGAGTTTAAAACTCAACCATAATCATTTAAAAGATCCTACGGATCACCAGAAGAGCCATTTCGGCTCTAGAATCAAAATATCCTGACCAGGAGGTCGTGCAACTCTTAGGAGGGATAGGGGGTCTGCATCAGGTTGTATCAGAGAACATTTTTCATCTGTAGATTCCAGGCGAAGGAGGAAAAAGAAGGAGACATAAAACTCGGAGGTGTCCTCTGTGTGTGACAAACAATCAACACAATGCCGCCAAGAAGACGAGATCCACCTTTAGGCAACCGTGTTGTAGAGAGGGAGGTGTGAGAGCTTCGCGCTCGAATGGAAACAATGGAAGCAACACAGAGGAGAGCACCTGATGCTGGGGATGTCAGTGATGTAGAAAGTGAAGAATTTGAGGCTGAAGAAGCTGGAGGAGAGGATGCTACAGAAGAACGGTTGTTGAGAGCAGTTGGCAGATTGGGAGGCAGAGCTAAGATAGAGGTTCCCATGTATGAGGGAAATCTAGATGCTGAAGAACTGTTGGACTGGATAAGGTCCATGGACAAGCACTTCGACTATGAAGATGTCAATGAGGAGAAGAAGGTGAAGCAGGTAGTCACCAGGCTAAAAGGGCATGCAACACTATGGTGGGATGAACTGCAGGCTAAGAGGAGAAGTAAAGGCAAACAAAGGATAAAGAGTTGGGACAGGATGGTAGCCAAACTGAAGGTTAAGTTCATACCTAAGGGCTACCATATCAATATGTTCAGGAAGCTATAGAACATGAGACAGAAAGGAATGACAGTCAAGGAGTACATCGAGGAGTTCTACAGGCTGAACATCAGAACTAGACAAAGGGAGAGAGACGAAAAATTCACCAGATATATAAACGACTTGAGATATGAAGTCCAGGATGAGTTAAGCATGATGTCAATGAGGACTGTGGAAGATGCTTATCAGTTTGCACTGAAGGCAGAGGAGGAGCTGGCCAGAAAACAGAACCAACGAGGAAGAGGTAAAAGATCGTTCCCAAGAAAAAGTAAGGGATGTAACCATGACAGAGCATATCAGCCTAAGGATGAGGTTGAGAGACCACACAATCACTCAGAACGAGGAGGAATTTTGCGAGGAAGACAGGGTGGTGGAAGAAACTCTTCTAGAGGAAGAGGCAGAGGAGAGTAAGGTGCTATAACTGTGGAAAGATAGGGCACATGTCTTGGGAATGTCTCGAGAAGAAGAAGGAAGGAGGAGAATCTCACATTTCAGAAGCAAGGCAAAGATATGTTGAAGCATAAGGAGTAGAGGATGGAGCATCCCTGATGTTGAGAAAAGTTCTCTTAAATCCAGAGGCAGAAATTAAAGAGGCAGTGTAGAGAAACAATCTCTTCAGAAAAGCTTGCAAGACTAAGGATAGAGTATGCAAGGTGATCATTGATAGTGGGAGTACTGACAACCTAGTATCCATAGAGATGGTGGAGAAATTGGAGTTGAAGACAACTGCACATCCAAGGCCATACAAAGTCTCATGGCTACAAAAAGGACACCAGGTAATGATTACTAAACAATGCCTGGTTGAAATTAAAATAGGAGGATATAAAGATGAAATCCCATGTGATGTAATTCCCATGGATGTATGCCACATTTTGTTGGGAAGACCATGGAAGTATGACATAAATGTCATTCACGATGGAAGGAAGAATACGTACACATTGGAGAAGAATGGTAGGACGCATATGTTGTTGTCGATGGAGGAGAAGAGAGCGAAAGAGGAAGCCAACACAAGTATACTTCTCATGAGTGGGAAGGAACTCCTAAAAGAAGTCAAGGGAGAACAAGAGATGCAATTCACTGTGGTGAGAAAGCCCAAAGTCATCCTCACGAGTACATCAATGGACGATTTACCTGAAGAAGTCTAGGAGCTGCTGGATAATTTTGTGGATATAGTGGTGGATGAGTTGCCAAACTCATTGCCGCCCATCAGGAGTATCAGTCATCATATCGAATTGATACCAAGAGCAAGCCTGCCAAACAAAGCAGTGTACATATTGACACCTCGAGAGAATGAGGAGGTGAGGAACCAAGTCCAAGAGTTGCTGTATAAGGGTTTAGTCAGAGAAAGTTTGAGCCCATGCGCAGTACCAACTGTGTTAAGCCCAAAGAAATATGGAGGATGGAGAATGTGCACAGACTCGAGAGCCATCAACAAGATCACCATCAGGTATAGATTTCCTTTACCAAGGATGGATGACTTAATGGATTGCTTGAGTGGAGCAAATTTATTTTCTAAGATAGATATGAAAAGTGGATATCACCAGATCAGGATGAGAGAGGGTGATGAATGGAAAACAACCTTTAAGACGAATGAAGGCCTGTATGAGTGGCTGGTTATGCCATTTAGCTTAACAAATGCCCCGAGCACTTTTATGAGGCTAATGAATGAAATTCTGAAAGATTTCATTGACAAGTTCGTGGTTGTATATCTGGACGATATACTAATTTTTAGCAAGACTAAGGAGGAGCATTTGAGGCACCTAATGCTAGTGATGAGGAGGCTACAGCAGGAGAAGCTGCTAATCAATCTTAAGAAGTCCTCTTTTATGAAGACAAAGCTCATTTACTTGGGTTTTGTGATATCTTCGAATGAATTGAAGATGGACCCAGAAAAGGTGAAAGCGATCAAGGAATGGTCATCACCAAGGAGCATGTTCGAGGTAAGGAGATTTCATGATTTAGCAAGTTTTTACAGAAAGTTCATTAGAGACTTCAGTGGAATTTGTGCACCAATGATGGATACAGTGAAGAAGCGGCACAAGTATTTTAAATGGACAAAGGAGGCTGAAAGGAGCTTCAATATACTGAAGGAGAAGATAACAAAACGACCAATTCTGATCTTGCCGAACTTTGGGAAGACATTTCATGTAAGATGTGATGCAAGTGGAGTTGCAATAGGAGCTGTTTTGAGTCAGGATAACAGACATGTTGCCTATTTTAGCGAGAAGCTGAATGAAACTAAGAGTAAATACCCCACATATGACAAGGTGTTCTATGCCATTATTCAAGCATTGAAGAAATGGAGGAATTATCTTGTCTCGAAAGAGTTTGTCTTGTACAACGATAACCAAGCTTTACAATGCATAACCCAACAAGAAAAACTGAACCAGAGGCATGCAAAATGGGTTGAATTTATGCAAAATTTTACTTTTGTCATAAAACATATTGCTAGGAATGCTAACAAGGTTGTTGATGCATTAAGCAGGAGATGTTTAATTCTGCAGGAATTCCAGGTGGAGCCCTTGGGGTTTGAACACCTTAAGGATATGTATTGTGATGATGCAGATTTCAAGGAGGCCTACGAAGCATGTACAATTACTGAGAGATAGAAGTCAGTGGACAAAGTATATGGTTCAAGAAGGATTTTTGTTCAAAGGAAACCAATTGTGCATACCAAGATGCTCAATGAGGGACAATCTTCTGAAGGAGAAGCATAGTGGAGGATTGGCTGGACATTTTGGCCACGATAAAACGTTTGCACAGTTGAGCAGTTCATACTATTGGCTAGGTATGAGAACATATGTGATAAATTTTGTGAACAAATGTAGAATCTTCCAACATGCAAAGGGGAAAAGGCAGAACATTGGATTGTATCAACCATTGCCAATACCAGAGAGGCCTTGGGATGCAATAAGCATGTATTTCGTGTTGGGATTGCCAAGAACACAAAGGGGATTCGATTCCATATTTGTGGTGGTGGATAGGTTTTCGAAGATGGCACATTTCATCCCATGCCAGAAGACCAGTGATGCAACACATGTTGCAAATCTATTTTTCAGAGAAGTTGTGAGACTTCACGGTCTACCTAGGAGCCTTGTCTCAGACAGAGACATAAAATTTGTTGGTCACTTTTGGAGGACGTTGTGGAAGAATATGGGGACATATTTGTCCTTCAGCTCAGCTTATCACCCTCAGACAGATGGGTAGACTGAGGTGGTAAATAGAAGTTTGGGGAAATTATTGAGAAGTCTGGTTACTAAACATCATAACCAGTGGGATTAGGTTATGCCACAAGCAGAATTTGCATACAATGTTCACCAAACAGGAGCACTGGAAGGACCCCATAACAAATACTCTACGGAATGCATCCCAGGGGAGTATCTGAGTTAGGAGACTTGGAACAGGGAGAGATCAGAAGTGATGGAGTAGAAGATTTTGCTGCTGAAATGCAGAAACTCCATAGCCAGATCAAAGAACAATTACAAATTTCTAACCGGAAATACAAGCACATAGTTGATCAACATCATAGGGAACTTCAATTTGAAGTGGGAGATCAGGTTTTAACACATCTCAGGAAGGAAAGGTTCCCTAGGGGAACATATAACAAATTGAAGATGAAGAAGATAGGACCCTGCAAGATCTTGAGGAAGTTTGATGCAAACGCCTATGAGATCGAGCTGCCAGACGGTGTGGGCATTTCACGCATATTCAATGTCTCGGACCTGTATCCTTATAGGAAGGATGACACAGAAGGATCATATGATCAAGGAAAGATCCATTGGGAGAAGCAGATGCCTGTGGCAGAGAAGCTACAGATGGAGAAGATTCTGGATCAGAGGATTGGCAAGAAGACCAGGAGGAAGACTTATTTTGAGTATCTGGTCAAATGGAAGGGATGCCCAATAGAAGATGCCAGTTGGGAAAACGAAGCTACTATCTAGAAGCAGGGAAATTCAGTAGAGGAGCTCATGGACAGGAGTCCATGAATTTTTTTCAAGGGGAGTAGCATCAGGCCCCCTATCCCTCCTAAGGGTTGCATGACCTCCCGGTCAGGATCTTCTGATTCTGGAGTCGAAATGGCTCTTCTGGTTTTGGACTGGAACCCTTCGGCCGAATACCCAGGTCCCTTGCAAAAGATCTGTTGGCTTTTTCGGGCGCCAAACGTGAGCTCCCATAGCACACGACCAAGGGCTGTGACCTTGCACCAAGCCAAAAAGGCGCTTATCGGGGACCTGGACTTCACAAGTCAAGTGTCCCGTCTCTTGGTCCCTCGAACCTCCGGTAACCGAAATGTCGAAACATTCTGGCGCTTGTTCCTTCAGGATTTCACGTTTCACGAATTCAGGATGCAAGGGATATCCTTGCACCTTAGGATCTCCGGTCGCCGAAGTGCCGAAATACCCTGGCGCCTATTCCTTCGGGATTTCGCATTTCGTGAAATCAGGATGCAAGGGGATGTCTCCGCTCCTTGGAGTCCCCGATTGCCGAAGTGTCGAAACGCTGAAATGTCCTGGCATCCGATCGATGACTCACAATGATCCCTGCGATCGACAGTCCTGGTCGAATCGCGACTTCGCGATTTCACAATTTGGGATTTCGAAAGACAAACACCTCTGTCTTCCCACCTCGCAGTACGCAAAGTCCCGAAATGGACCAACGATCCAGATCGTCCAGTGATTGACGGCTCTGATCGAATCGCGACTTCGTGATTTCGCGATTCAGGACTCTGAAAGATGATAACCTCTATCTTTCCACCTCGCGGTACCCGAAGTCCCAAACTGAACGTCGAGGAACTCTTGCCGCTAACCTCCTTGCAGCTCCACTTGATCCAACCGCCTGTGGGGTTTCGGGGTTCCTCCTCAAGGACTCTCCACCGTCCATTCGGATCTCTGAACTCTCCTCTTGGATCTATGCAGGGTTAAATCCTGCTCTCCTTCTTCAAATCGGACAGTCTGCGGGAATTTCCACCGCGATTCCAACGCTCGACGACATTCTTCCTCCTGAGATTTTACTCGATTTCGACTTAGAATATTTTCTAAGTCTGTGAAGACTCAGTCTTCGTTCCTTCCAGGGAATGAATTCCTGGATCCCTATAACACTTTTCGAAGTGTTATCCCTCCTGAGCTTTGTCTAGTTCAGACTACGACTCCCGCACACTCCTTGCGTCTCAGGGAGTTCGATAGCTCAGATCCACAGTGTTTTCTCTCTAGCTTGATGCACACCTTGCAGAGCTCCCAGTGAAGAGAAAACAATTCCACAACATTTCTCTCTGGCCCGATGCACACCTTACGGAGCTCCTAATGAAGAGAAACAATTGAAACTGCCAAAATCTTACAGTTCCATTCACTTGTTTATAAAACATAAAATAACAGGAAAATACACACAGTCCAAGCACAACACATTTGGGTCAATTTTCCATTCTATTCTATTCAAAAATTCCCACTGGATACCAAATACATACAAAATACAATAGCTCAAAAACTGAGATTTTCTGCTCACTAGCAATTCTCTTGCAGATGACTTCTTTGTATTACAACTCTCTCTCTTCCTCTTACTTCCCGCTAACTGGCTTACAAAATTTTACATAACTCAAAATATCCCTAGGGTTTCCCCTGGCTACTTGCCTACTCTAAACCTTATCCTACGCTATCTTAGATCGATCGCTTTCCAGAGCCGAAGTGGAAACTTCTGCTTTGTTTTACAATTTCAAAAACTTGCTTCAAAGGGAAAACTCAGCATCGGTTCAAGCGTGTCTCCGAAGGTGAATTCCGGCGCTGAGTGGAGGCGGATCCCGAAATCAGTTGAACTTCCACGTTGAAGTTCTGGGAGAACTCTCACATGTTGGGTGGTCCCACCTCTGCACGTTTGCCAACGATGCTCCTACATCAATATCAGGTATATATCTTTTAAGAAAGGACACATGGAATACATTATGAATATGCATTGATGCAGTCAAGGCAAGCATATATTCCACAAGCCCAATCCTTTCCAGTATTTCAAATGTCCCACAAAACCGCGCTTCCAACTTTGAACAATATCCCAACTTAAGGGAGATTTTGTTGGCCTTTACTTTCAGGAACACATGATCACCCACATTAAATTCCCTGTGAGTTCTTCCTTTATCAACATAACTTTTCTTCTTGTCTTGCGTAGCCTTTAAATTCTGCTTAATTTTTATTATCTGCTCTTTTGTTTCTCTAAGCAATTCTGGCCCAACTACTGCGCAGTTTGCTGGGGTGTCCCAACTAACTGGTGTGTTGCATTTCTTGCCATAGAGTGCCTCAAACAGGCTCATCTTCATGGATCCTTGGTACCCATTGTTATAGACAAAATCTACCAAGTGTAGATAATCCTCCCATTTGGATGGTTTATCCATGACATACATCCTTAACATGTCTTCAATTACTTGATTCACTCTTTCTGTCTACCCATCTTACTCTAGGTGATAAGTTGTGCTGAAATGTAGATTTGTTCCAATTCCATTGAACAATCGTTTCCAAAATTTTGGATCTCTGTTAGACACAATTGTCTTGGGCATTCCATGCAATCGAGCTATTTCTCTCAGATATATAGCATCTATGTTATGTACCTTGTGAGTAAGTTTTACTGTAATTAAATGGGAAGCTTTGGTAAGCTTGTCCACTACCACCATGATAGAATCATGTTGCTTGTTAGTTATGGGTAGCTTAGTGATAAAATCCATTGTTACCACTTCCCACTTCCACTCTAGAATGGGTAATGGCTGTAGCAGACCAACTAGATGTCTATGCTCAACCTTGACCTTTTGACATGCCAAACACTTGGCAATAAACTCAACAACTTCTTTCTTCATGGCTGGCTAATAATATTGGCTCTTGAAAACTGTAATACTTTTTCGGTAACCTGGGTGTCCATCATAAGGTACATTATGCATTTCTCCCAATATCAGATTCTTCAATTCCCGAGAATTTGACACATAAGTTATGCCTCTGTATCTAAGAATTTCATCCTCTTCCAGTTTATAGTCTTCAACTTTCTTCTGTAAGCTTCCTTGCTGAAGTTTTCCCCTTAACTCCATGTATATATGATCTGATTTAGCAGCTTCTATAATTGCACCTTTCAAATATGATTGACACATGCTAATGGTTGTAGCATGCATCTCATGCACCCTCATGTTGAGTGCATCAACCACCTTGTTCTCTTTACCTTTGATATTTTTTATATCAAAATCATTGTTCACTGATGAAGTCTAACCATCTGCTTTGCTTGGCATTCAAAGTTGGTTGCTCAAACAAATATTTCAGACTACTATGGTCTGTCCTCAATTCAAATCTTTTCCCCATGAGGTAGTGCCTCCACATATTCAAGGCATGCACTATGGCTGCCAACTCCAAATCATGAGTTGCATAGTGTCTTTCATGCTCCTTCAACTTCCTTGATTTGTAGCACACAACATAGCCATTCTGACTAAGGACTCCACCAAGTCCCTCACTACATGCATCAATGCATACAATCTTCATTGGATCAACAATCCTGAGTAACAACTTTTCTCACAACCACTCAAACTACAATTAATAAATATAATATAATCCTTTAAATAAATATAATATAATCTTGCAATGAAACTATTTATAAAATTTATATTTGAAAAAAATATGAAAATTAAAATTATTATTTTTAAACAAGTATTAATAGTGTTGTTGAAATTTGATTGTTTATTATTATTTATTAAATATATTATTTAAAAGTGAAAATAAGTATTAATATACTTTTTTATTTTTGAATCTTAACAAGTAAATGAAGCCAACGTAGTAGGTGACTCTATGACAATACTTAATGTCATTCAAGGAAAAATAGTAACAAATTGTCTCTTTCTCATTGTAAGGGTAAGAAGAACCTAATAAAAAATTCATACTTATTGTCATTCAAGGAAAAATAGTAACAAATTGTCTCTTTCTCACTGCAAGGGTAAGAAGAATTTAATCAAAAAAATTAAAAAATTGAGTAGGGAGGGTAACAACTTTTCTCACCACCAAAAAAACTATAATCAATAAATATAATATAATCCTTTAATGGATAAAAGCTATTTATGAAATTTTTAATACAACAAACCAATAATATAATAATAAAATTTGAAAAGATAATGATCTTGATGAGTTGAATATTTTATAAATAAATTAATAATATTTTATATAACATTTAAATTTTTAATTAAAATAAAGCATAATAAATAATATTTTGGAAGACATTTAGCTTTATAATTGAAGTATGATAAATATTTGTAAAGTGTAATAAATAATATTTTGAAAGAAATTTAGCTTTATAATTAAAGTAAAGTATAATAAATATTTGTAAGATGGTAACGTTTTTCATCTCTAAATTTATGTTTGGAAATAATGAGAAAATTAAAATTGATTTTTTTTAAATAATACATTGTATTAATAATGTTGAAATTCGACTGCTTATTATTATTTATTAAATATAATATTTAAAAGTAAAAATAAGTATTAATATAATTTTTTATTTTTAAATCTTAACATGTAAATGAAGTAAATGTAGTAGGTGACTATGACAATGCTTAGTGTCATTTAAGAAAAAATGGTAATAAATTTTCTCTTGCTCATTGTAATGGTAAGAAGAATCAGATAAGAGATTGGAAAAATAGTAATAAATTGTCTCTTGATCACTGTAATGGTAAGAAGAACCAGACAAGAGATTAAGGAATTTGATAAAAAAAAAAAAATCGATATGCTTCATTAACGAAACGAATTAGTAGACCAACAAGCAAATCAAGGTGTGTTGTTAAACTGTGGGTAATGTATTGTAAATGAGGGGATAACACTTCATATCCCCCACAAGATCTAAGGCCTCATTGAAATGATAGACATATGTGGTTACAAGGTCACAAGGTCTTGAGTTTTCCCCTCTTGATGACAATATATCAATGGCACAGGTTTTTAGTTAATACTCCTTGCAACGTGTAAATTAATATATGCTATAGGACATTCATGTGACTTGTTAAATGTGGGTAGATTGTTTAAGGTAGAAGCTTGAAATGAACAAAGTTTATTTATTGAATATCTCATGTAAAAATGATAATAGGTTGAAATCCATATATGATACGTAGTAAATATATGTAATAATGAAAGAGAGACAAATTAATTGATACAATAACATGTGACAAAATACTTATATGCATTGACTAGTCATCATGGTTCAAGGGTCATGTCCCTTCATTGGGTCATGTCTTTTAGTTAATATGTGTCACTTCATTTATTTATTTAATTATAAAACACACACACACACATTCATTCATTCATTGCCTACCCATTTAAAATGCTTTGTCTTCAAAGCATTTATGGAAAATCTTATGTCTTTGTTTTGGATTGTAATGTCATTGCATGATTCTCAATTCTTGAAGCTATGATGGTTGATGATATGATATGATATGAGTTACAAAGATTTGATTAAAATTGTTGAACTATGAAGGGGTGAGACCACCCTACTTCAATTTTTTGCAAAACTGTGTAGTGACAACTTCAGTGATTTGGAACATGATCAGAGTCCACGCCTAACTTTCTCTTCGATACAAGAGGATTTTCACTTAGTTTTCTCATTTTGATTTCATCTTTCCTTATGATGATTCTTTTGATTGGATTACAATAAGGCATCCTCATAACATGGTTGTTTCTTACTATATTTGCAGTGCCTTCTTGTTTCATGTTTGGTAGTATGTAGTATGTATTCCTTGCATACTTCTATTGTTTTGTTGATCATTAACTGTTTATTGGTAGATATTCTTGGATTTTCCATTGTTTTAACTTCAATATATGATGATATCCATACTTGAACTGGATTATTGATTATTTCTTTTTCGACTAGTGGTTCTTTATTAACACATTGGCCTAACTTTGGTTTTGTTTTCTTTTCATCCCTCAACTTCTTGATTTGCACAAGAAAACTTTGATTATTGTTCCTTTGGAGAGAAAATTCTTCATCATTTTCTGAGTTGTTGAATTTATTTTTAGGTTTCTAACACTCTGAATTCTCATCCTTTAACCTTTTTATTTGTTCAAGAAATATTTTTTTAAGATTCCTTAGGAAAGAATTTTCTATGTCCTTCTTTGATAATTTCTTCTCGAGATCTTGATTCTCTTGTTATAACTTCTGATTGCACTGCATTTTACCCTTTGACTTCTTAATTTTTGCAAGTAGTTTTTTACTATGTTCCTTTAGGAAAGAAATTTCCTCATTTTTTTTCTAAGAATTTATTTCCTACTATATGATCAAGATATTTATATTTTTGTTGTTGTTTAGTTAGTCATCCTCTAATTTCTTGATTTGAGATTTATGCATTTATGTGTTGCATAAATATTTCTTTGCAGTGTATAATCTTCAACAATTGTGACAATGGATATTTTTATTTTTAAAGGTTAACATATACTCAAACTTCATTATACATTAAAGACATTTAGTCTCAAAGGTTGAATCATTCGTAAACTTTATAGTCAATATCAATTTATAAATACCTCCACAAATTGGATGATGTAGAAAATTGGGAAACAGATAAAGTTCAAATCAACCTTGACCCTTTGTTGTGAGAAATTTCACAATGTGGACAAGTTGAACTCCCCCTAGATGTTTTTTCTTCGGTCTAGGACATAAAATAACAAGTGGACACTAATATCCCTCTTTCTTATCTATTCATGCATGAAATTTAAGGAAAAGGAGAAATGAAATGTGATCTAACCTTTTTCCTATAGGTTGTCCTCGCTGCTCCAATGTCGGATCCAATCCAAGATTTTGAATGCAGGAGCCACTCTTGTAACCTTCCTTCAAAAATAAAAACAACCCTTCTCCTCTACTTGTGCAAAGTTAGATAAAAGACTAAGCTAACTAAGCTAACAAGTATAAACATTCAAGCATTAACTTGAGCAAGAAAAGAATGAGGAAACATGCCAAGATGTATTAATGAAAGAAACATTTGATACTTACAACCATGTTGATGTGATGCAAGCTTTCCTCCAAGCTTCTCCTTTCCATCCCCCTTTGTACACCGCCTGATGGTAATGCAAATGCTTCTGAACTATCTTTGAATGTCTCAAGAAGAGAGGTTTCATACTCTCAATACTTTCTCCCCATAATCCCTTGAATGGCCTTGCTTATATAGAAAATTGGGAGGCTTAACCACCATAGAAAACCAAGGGAATGGTTGAGATATTCACTCCTTAGGTTAGTATTTAGTACTAAAAATGGAGGAAATATGAATGACTTGATCCCATGAGTCATCCCTCGACCATAACCACTCAAGATAATCTCGGTATTTGCCCATAGAAAAAGGTGGGTTAACTCTAACAAAACTAATGCTCCCCCAACACTGGCCATAGAGCATTACTAATTCTCCCCCATAGTGGACCAGGGAGCATTACTCAGGGACTAACACTCCCTATATATGGGTAGGGTGGCGTTAGTGCTCAAACAAGGCTTAAAACACAACATAAAATATGGTTTTTCGACCTTCAAATGATGAGTTTTCTTCACCAATTTGTATAGTGAACATGATAGACACTTACACATTATGACAAAGTGTATTTAGGCCTCCGTGTGATGGGTTTTCTTCCCCAATTTATCTAGGGAACATGATCAACACTTCCACAGTTGCGACATTCAATTACGACACCTACATAAGTGATACTTAAATGCGACACCTACATAAGTGATACTTAAATGAGACACTAAATAGAATACAATACATAAGTGTGCCACTTAGTAGTGTCGAAATTTGATGTGTAACAGATGTTCCCTAAAGTGTGAGGCCAGGAGAGAAACTGATGGCCAAAACACTTTACAAAATGATGTGTGCTAAGGGGTGCTGGAATAGGAGATCCAGATGGAAGCCATAGACAAACATCAAATAACATATATATGAATCATCCCGAGGTAGGCATACCCATGCTTGGTACAAAATGTAATTAAAGCATGGTCACCGACCAATACAGTATGGATCAATGAAAGCACTGATTAAGGATATGGCCACCAAACATACAATGTGGATCCATACCTCCATGACTCAATCAAGTTGTAGCCACGATATTTTACATAATGGAGATACAATATGACAACAACATAGCCACAAACCAATACAAAGTGGATCTATGTGACAATGTACATCAGTAAGATTGTTCTCCATCGCAACCTGGGTTAGACACATGACACTGGTAGGTGCCAAAAACGTTCCCAGGGTCTTCATCCTGATCTTGAATCATTATGGTTCTAACCATGTTAATACATGTGCTGATGTCGAACATGGTAGAAACCACTTGATTACCGATCATTAACGTATATTATTAACAAGTACGATGGAAATCACCAATGATGACAATGACTCCAAAGGTACCCTAGCACATTCCAATGAATGTGAATCAATGAGCTGAAGTCAAACATTTGGCGAAATATTCCATAAGTACGGACATACAGTCGGTTGTTTATACTTTGTCTGTCCTATGTAATCATTATGGTTGTTCCTACTTGCTCATGCATTAATGACATTTCAGTGTTGGCCAGGTACTCTGTGGGAATCAATGTATGGGACCCCATGTTGTCCAAGTGTTGTAAACGCCCATGGACAGATGCCTCTAGATCACCCCTTGGTATTAGCCAATGGTCACTTGTCTAATCAAAGACCTCGTCCTTTTTGTCCCTTCTAGTTATAACATTACAAATGGGATGTGGCATGGAATGTGTATATATTTAAAATATATGTTAGGAAAAAAATTGGTGATTTTTTTCAGCATTGCTTTGATTTGAAATTGTGTTTAATCCAAAAGAGGAGGTTGGAAAAATGATTTTGATAAATAAATAATTGAAATTTTGTCACAGTTAAAATGATAAATTCAACGATAATTTTAAGATTAAAAATTATTTTAAATTTTTATATGGTGATGAAAATATTAAAGATAAAAAAAAACTATATTACTATAAAAGCAACATCCATCCTAAACTTGATCATCTTCCTATCTTAATAAGATTGCAACCATACAAAAAATATGTTTTCCTTCCTATATTGATTCCAAATTAAGCGGTTTTAAGGACCTTCCTACACCGGTTGATCTTGGCATGGTTTTGGAAGTATCATCAATGGTCTGTGTAGCCATAGAAACTATTGTATTGGTTTATATATATTAACTTTGTTATTAAATGGTAAACCTACCATGATATTTGGATCACCTAATAATGGAAACTGCAACCTTAGTCACCATCTACAGGATCTATACTCACAACCTAGCTATACTCCCACAATTGCAGGGATGGTATGAAATAAATATTTCGAGAAACCTAAAGGATGGCTTCGCCACTTCCTTTTCCGAATCTTTCTCTCTCAACTCAAATAGTTGGATTTTGTGGCACCATTTCACCAAGGCGAGCATTCCTAATCACCAAGCGCATTTGCTCCAGAGACACAAGTACGATACCAATGTGTTCCAAACCAACCGTCCAATGGTTCCGCTTGTAACAGGGCAAGTTCGGTTAATAAGAGCTATCCAAAAAGTCATTAACAAAAAAGAAATATATAATTTATGCAACTTAAATGAGATTGAACATGAATTTAATTTCCTTCTAAAATGCTCTTTATACAATGATATTAGAAGTTCTTATAGTAGATTTTATGATCACAATTTGGTTTCTAAAATTCCAAATTAATATAATTTAGTAAGTAATTTTCTAATCTACCTTGTTCACTCTTTTTTTAGATTCTTCAAAATAAAAAAAATCTAAAATATATTAAAAGACAACTATCATTATCATCATAATATAGTATCAATGTAACCCAAATTATTTCATGAAAAAACTTGCAACCACTTCGATATAACTATTGAATTCATTTATAAAATAGTAAAAGTCAAGCCATCTCAACCTTTCACTCTAATGATTATCGATGTAAGAGTGTTTATAAAATATGGATGTCCTCATTCATAAAAAAGTTATCTCTTATATTTAAAATAGTTAATATAAAATAGTTGTTCAAAAATTGATATTATTTTATTCTAAAAATTAGAAATAAAAAATTCTTACTTAGTATTAAGTAATGCTTTTTTAACATGTCTTTATAAAAAATGTCTATGATTAAGTCATATACTTAGTGTTAAGTAATGCTTTTTTAACATGTCTTTATAAAAAATGTCTATGATTAAGTCATATATTTAATATACATAGATTCTGGTTTTATTTCTATTATTTAAATATATTTTTTATTATGAAATGTATATTTAAGAAAAGTTTATTAGGCACTTTTTCTCATTTTTGAGGATGGTATTTAAAGTAATTCAATTATTTATTGATGAAGACATCCAGTGAAGTCCATAATATTTATAGATGTAATCAATCTAAATAATATTTGTAATTCATAACACTCAATTACTTAAACTAACCCATCATTTTTTTTTTAATTTTTTTTATTAATAAATAATTTTCAATTAAATACTCATCAGATGGGATTCCACCTGTTCTAAATGCAATCCACTGATTTAATGCGGATAACCACTGTCTTCCCCTCATTCTTCACTTCAATGCGTGACATTAATGCACAAGCATTCAGTGCAAACCTCGACCGTATGAGAAATTTCAAGTTCTGGTTTTCAATGGCGAGGAACATTTGCACGTACTATGAAGTTGAGTGTTTTCAACTCATGCTTAATGACAACTTCAATGGTTTGCACATGTAATATTTCTGCGCTTTAGTCTTTGGTTCACTCACTACACCTCATCCTTGTTTCATTCGGCGGTCTTGCTCCCTCGGTGCCATTTCTGGTTTTCTCCCTCCAGTTCATTTGCACCTCCGTTTTTGGTTCTCTGGTCTTTTCCTTGCTACAATGTTGAGGGAGCGTGGAAATCCCAAGCAAGGCCTAGACTACTATCATTATCTGGCTGGATGTACTCATCTGACTCCCCCTCTGCTATGTTCTCATCCCACCCTTGAATTTCCTCCTTCTCCTACTTCACTCTCTATGGAGTCTCTCTCCAATACAGATAATCGAGAAGATCATAATGGGGGTCCCATCCTATTCCACCCCCAGGAGGTGGGGGTGGAATAGGGGATAATAAAACATTTGGTGTATGAGTTTCTTGATCTTATCTTTTTTGCTTTTCTGTTATGATAGACACAAATTTATATCGGCTTTTAGGCCAATTTTGTATTATCTTCAAATACTTTTTTTCCAGATGAGAAATTATCTTCAAATACTTGTACATTTTAATTGTGGAAAATATAACAGCCATGAACATTTTCTTGTGGACCTGAGTCTGGGTCTGGTTCTAGTTTCCATTATTGGTAAGCCATATGCCAGATCATTTAGCTTTTGTATGGTTTTCAAAATTTTAAGGTAATATTAACTTTTTATTTAAAAAAAAATTCAATTAAATACTCTAGCATATAAAAAAAATGTATCAACACTCTTAAATCCATAACACCAATAATGTGTAATCTATAATGATAATATGATGTGATTATACAAAGACTTTTATTTCATTTTTTTAATCAATTAATTCTACACTAGTACTTTGCAAAATTAGAAGATACCTTCACCCCTAATTAATATATTTCAAATAAATTGACTTTTTAGAATAAAGAATTATGTGCAATGTATGTTCTATATAATGATAACATCAACAATGTGTAATCTATAATGATAATATGATGTGATCATGCAAAGAATTTTATTTCCAATTTTTTTTATCAATTAATTATGTATACTGTATATTCTATATAATGAAAACATTATGCTATTATATAAAGATTTTTATTTCTATTTTTTTTTTATCAATTAATTATGCACTGGTACTTTGCAAAATTAGAAGATACCTTCACCCCTAATTAATATATTTAAAATAAATTGACTTTTTTAAAATAAAGAATTATGCAGAATGTATGTTCTATATACATGATTAAAGAAAATGTCTAGTTATTTTTTTCCCTTTTGAAGATGAAAATTAGGATATATCTTAAATCTTTTAAGATATAGGGTTAATTAGGATATATCTTAGATCTTTTAAGATATAGGGTTATGTCAAGATGATGAATAAATTATTTATAATTTATTAATAATTGATTTATTAAAAACAAATATGTTATGAAATGAGATTTGAATTGAGTGAAAAGGATAATAACTTTTCTTACAACCATTCAAATTACAATTCATAAATATAATATAATATTTTAACATATAGAATATATTTATGAAATTTTTAATATAACAAATCAATAATATAATATTAAAATTTTAAAAAATAATAATGCAGAATATTTTATAAATAAATTAATAATATTTTAAGAGATATTTAAATTTTTAATAAAAATAAAACATAATAAATAATATTTTGAAAGATATTTAGATTTATAATGGAAGTATAATAAAAAATATTTTGGAAGACATTTAGATTTATAATTGAAGTATAACAAATAATATTTTGGAAAACATTTATCTATAAGTATAATAAATATTTGTAAGATGGTAACTTTTTCATTTCTAAATTTAGGTTGGGAAAGAATATAAAAATTAAAATTGATTTAGATTTATAATTGAAGTATAATAAATAATATTTTGGAAAACATTTATTTATAATTAAAGTATAATAAATATTTGTAAGATTGTAACTTTTTTCATTTTTAAATTTAGGTTTGGAAATAATATGAAAATTAAAATTGATTTTTTTAAATAATACATTGTACGAGTGTTGAAATTTGACTGTTTATTAAATATAATATTTAAAAGTAAAAATAAGTACTAAAATAATTTTTTATTTTTAAATCTTAACAAGTAAATGAAGCCAATGTAGTGGGTGACTTTATGACAGTACTTAGTGCCATCCAAGGAAAAATACTAATAAATTGTCTCTTGCTCACTGTAATGGTAAGAAGAACCGTAAAAGAGATTAAGGAATTTGATGAATCTTCTTTTTTCGATGTGATTCATTAACAAAGCGAGTTAGTAGACCAACAATGTTATTAAACTGTGGGTAATGTATTTTAAATGCGGCGATAACATTTCATATCCCTCATATCATTTAAGGTCTCATTGAAATGATAGGCATATGTGGTTATAAGCTCACAAGGTCAAGTTTTCTCCTCTTGATGACAATATATCAATGGTGTAGGTATTCAATTAATACTCCTTTTTTTTCCATGAAAAAAAATTTCTCGATATTATAAAGGGTATAAGATCATTTACAGTACTGTATGAAAACTCCATTAAAATGGATGAGATCAACGAAGAGAGGCCGGTAAAACCAAAATACAGCGACCATCCAAAAAACTGTATA
>SNQJ01S0080545.1:30235-41326 GCA_010110895.2 Picea sitchensis | reverse complement strand
CTAACTGGTTATAAATGACAACAATGGGTAATGAATAAATGTTGAATGTTAATTGATGAGTTTTTGTGCAAGAGGGAAGTTTTGGGAAAAAGAGCCCCACACTCATTCACCCCCCCTCTAAGTGTGGTAGGTGTGTCCAACATGGTCTTTCTTCATCCGAGACTACAATTTTCCTTTTCCTTAGTTCCTCCTCCACCTCTTTTGCGATGGTTGTGGTCCGATTACTAATTTGGGAATTGAGATTGTCCCAGATTCTCCATCTGTTTCGATCTGTTTCTTGCTTCCAATAGTGGTGGACATTGGTTTTTCCTTGTGCGATCATGTCCTTTTGGAGTTCCTCCCTGTTTAGATTTCCCATATTGGGTTCCTGTTGCCAAGAATCTTCCCAGAATCTGGTTGTTTTACCATTCCTTACTTCCCAGAAGCTATGTGTCTGGACCCAAGTCTTGTTGCACCAAGCTAGGTTCCAGATGGATGATCCCTCCTTGGTGCCCATAAAACGAATTTGGTCCTGGTCGTTTATGTCCAGGGAATACTTGGCCTTCAAGAGGGTTTCCCATGGGGTAGAAGTTTCTTTAACCCATCGCCACCATAGTTTCACCCCATAGGCTTTGCTGGTTACTTATGAATCTTGTAGCCCCAGTCCACCTTTGCATTTTGGCTTGCAAACCTTCTCCCAAGCCACCAGGGCCCATTTTTTCTTTGTTTCCGCTCCTCGCCATAGGAAATCCCTTTGGATGGTTTTTATTTTTTGTAGTATTCCTTTGGGCGCGGGAAAAAAAGACATCATATAGGTTGGAATTACTTGCAGAACCATCTTGGTCAGTACTAGTCTCCCCGCTAGGTTGAGGGATCTGTATGTCCATTTTTTCACCCTCTCATGTAGCTTGTTGAGCACTCCTTCCCAAGTTTCCATTTTGTAAGCTTTGTCCGTCAGGGGGATACCCAAGTATTTATTTGGGAGAGTTTTGCACTCAAAGCCCAAAATATTTGCCAGGTTCCTTTGGATTGCAGGGTTGGTGTTGAAAAAGTACATCATTGATTTGGAATGGTTGATCTCATCTCCCGAGGCTTCTTCAAACTCTTCTAAGATCCTTTTGAACATTTTTTCTTCCTTGACCGTGGGTATGCCATGGAGTAAGGTGTCATCCACGAACTGTTGGTGTGTGGAAGTAGGGCAGTTTTCGAAAGGTTTGAGGCTTGTTATTTCTCCTGTTGCTGTTGTTCTTTTTATGTTTCGACTGAGACATTCCATCATCAGGATGAACAGGAAGGGGGATAGTGGGTCTCCTTGTCTGATGCCTCTAGTGGGCCAGAAGGGTTTGGCTAGGGATCCATTTATCAGGAGAGAGAAACTTGTCATTGAGACTAGGCTGATAATCTAGTTGATCCAGTGTTGGGTGAAACCAAAGGCTTCCAGAGTCTTAACCATGTAGTGCCAACTAATTTTTTCATAGGATTTTGCTAGGTCAAGTTGTATTATCATCCCCCCTCTCCTATGGATTTTCAAGGTGTGGATTAACTCATGAGCATGGATGATGTTGTCCATGATTTATCATCCTTCCATAAAACCTTTATGTTCTTGTGAAATCAGTGTGGGTAGGACGGGTTTCAATCTATTGGATATGACTTTAGAGATTATCTTGTAAACCACATTTCATAAAGCTATGGGTCTGTAGCGATCAAGGGTACTTGCTTCATTTTCTTTGGGTATTAGAGTAATCATTGTGGCATTTAACACTTTTAGGATGGAGGCTGACCATCTAGAGTCCTCCACCACCCTATAAATATTGTGTTTGATAACTTCCCAATAGGATTTGAAGAATTCCACTGTGAAACCATCTGGACTTGGGGATTTCCTGTTGGGCATCTCCTAGATCACTTGATCAATTTCCTCCTTAGCTATGGGTTTGTTTAGGTTGTTATTCTGTTCGTCGGTGACTAGACGGGGGATGTTCTACGTTATCCTCTGAATGGACTCCGTTTGGTCTTTTTTGGTTTCCTGGGATATCCAATGGAAGTGAATTACTAGGGTATTTTCAATCTCCTTGTGGGATTCTCGCTCGATCCCATCCTGATCCTTAATTTTCAAGATTTTGTTGTGGGCTCTTCTGGCAATGGTTGTTCTATGAAAAAACTTGGTGTTCCTCTTTCCTTCCTTTAGCCATCTGATTAGGGACTTTTGGCACCATAGAATTTCTTCCTACTGGCATCTTCCTTCCCATTCCTGGGTCATTTGGATCTCTTCCTTTTTTCAGTCCTTTGTGTATCCCTCCGCTATGCAAACTTCCTAGAGTCTTCTCATTCCGTCTTCAATATTTTTCTTCTCTTGGTTTATGTTGCAAAAAAATTCCTTTTTCCACTCCCTGAGCTTATATTTGATGTACTTTAGTTTCTTATAGAGTTTGAACCTCCACGTCCCTTGCTTCAGTTGTTCCTCTTGCCACCACTGGTTGATGTTCTCCTTGAAGTTGGGGTGTTCAATCCAGAATTTCTCAAATTTGAATGGTCTATTCTTTGGGGTGGTTAGGAAGTCTGCTTCCAGTTGGACTGGCCAGTGATCAAAACCCCCCCGGGGAAGGATGATGCAATCTAAGGTTAACCCCTGGATAATGATGGATTCTGAAACCAAGAATCTATCGAGTCTTGTCGCAACCTAATGTTGATTTATCCATTTATTGTTCCAAGTGAAGTGTCTGTTATTGGTTCTGATGTCCACCATCTCCGTTGTGTCTATGAACGTTGAGAATTCTTCCGCATCTCTATCCAATCTCCTGGTGCCTCCTTTTTTTTTTCCACAAGTGATGTGATGATGTTGAAGTCCCCTTCTAGGATCCAGTGGAGGTTGTTGGAGTGAGTTTTTAGGTCTTCTAGGTCTAGAAGCATTCTTCTCTTTTCCTCTAGCATCTGGGGTCCATACACATTAGTGCATAAAATCATCTCCATGTTCCCAATGATTTGCATATTAACCGAAAGAGTGTGCCAGGTAACCTCGACTGCTATTAGGTTCATCACTTGTGAATTCCACAAGGTGATGATTCCTCCTGCCATCTGCTATCCTTCTAAAACCAACATATTGTACTTGCTCCATTGTTTTTTGTTGATTGTTTCCATTCTGTCTACAGTGCATTTTGTCTCTTGGATGAAACATAGGTCTTGTTGTTCCTTCCTCAGTCTATTTCTAAGAATTCTCTGCTTTCATGGGTTATTTAGGCCTCTTATATTCCATGTTATAATCTTCATTTAAACATGTGGGGGGGAGTTGGGAAAGATCTTTTTGATCTTACCTGAGTTTATCAGTAGAGCTCCTAGTTCCTGTAGGGCTACGTTGTTTGATTTCCTACCTTTTTTCCTTCTTGTCTGCTTGGGTGAGAGTTGCGGTTTCCTTCACCTGCTTTGATTCCTAGGTGTCCTATCTCCCCATGTGTGTGCTTGAGCCTTATGGATTTGGCTTCCTCCCTTAGGAGGAACATGTATTGGATGCGATCTAGTTGCTCCACTGGTACATTGTCTACGCCCTGCCTTTTGCATTGCTCCAATATGTTCGGGAGATCGATTCCTTCCCTTTCCACAATGACTCTGAGATTAGGATCTTTTGTTCCTACCTTGCTTGGAGTCATTTCGACATCTCCTTATACCTCTTGCATGGGGGTAGGGGTATCTCTGGTACCCCTCTGTCCCATCTCCTTCCTTGGGTTATCTGTATCCTCATTTGTTGCCTGTTCCCTGACTTCTTTATCTTTTGTATTTTCCTTTCCTCCTTCCTCCTCTTTGTTGGTCTTGTCCCATCCTTCTGCTTTATTCCTGGCATCCAGATTGCTCCCTGTTGGGGTTTTACTTTGTTTCTTGTTAGCTCTATTTATGTGGTTTGGTTTTATAAACCCATCTTCGTCCTGCTGTAGTTTAGTGTTTTCTGCTTCTTGTTTTTTAATGATCGGACATTCTCTGACTATTTTTCCATGTTCGTGACATCTCCTGCATCTGAAGGGGATTGACTCATAGTCAATTTTTTGTATCCATTCCTCGTCCCTGAATTCCAAGCTTATGGATTCTGGGAGTGCCCTCGACACATCCATCTCTATGTAGATTCTTGCATAGGAGGTGTATCGTCCTTTTAGGGTTACTTCTGATGTCTTCATGTATTTTCCCAGTTTGTTCCCTATTGCTTCAAAGGTGGAAGGTAGCCAGTAATATAATGACAAGGAGTAAAGTCTCAACCATACAGGTACATTTTTGAAGGTTTCTTTTTCTGGGGAGAATGTTTCCTTCCATGGTCACATGTACAGTCCTGCTGAGGCGTGGAAGTATGCCCCCCCCCCCTCAAAGATCTTATCCCTATCTTNAACTATTGTAAATAAGCCTTTCGAGCCCAGGTGAAGATCCAATTATCCACTTATCTTTCATTGATATTTAATCCAGTTGCGCAACGTTCTTTTTGTGGGCCACAAACCCATAAACTTGCAGATTAGCGCATGCGTCTTCATCTGGTCCCTGTAGAGTTGTGTTTGCGAATCGTCCGATATTACCTTGGGTATCATTGTTGTCTTTGGTTTACATGGGTTGCGCCCTTCTGTCCCATTGGGGCTCTTTGTTTCTTGTGCAACATTTTGAGTTTCTTTGGCTTCTTCCCCCATGCCATCGCTTTTCCTCTGGTTTCTTTCCTGACTCTTTTCTGGTACTGATCTCGAGGTGCTTGTCATTGGTGCCTTGAAACCTATGCCTTGTGGGCCTTTCCCTATGTCTACTACTACCTCCTTGTATGAGGGGGTTCCTTTACCGCCCCCCTTGGTACTCATGTTATCCTCTGTTGTGGCCGCAACTACCAAACCCTAGCTTGCAGTTGCTCCAGTCGCCTCTCGATTCTTAATAAAAAAAACTCAGTTCTCAACCTAATCTTATCTTCAATACAATAACATTTTCACTTAGTTTCTCATTTTGATTCCATCTTTCCTTATGATGATTCTTTTGATTGGATTACGATAAGGCATCCTCATAACATGGTCATTTATTACTATATTTGTAGTGCCTTCTTGTTTCATGTTTGGTAGTATGTAGTATGTCTTCCTTGCATACTTGTGTCCTTTTGTTGATCATTAACTGTTTATTGGTAGAGATACTTGGATTTTCTATTGTTTTCACTTCAATATATGATGATATCCATACTTGAACTGGATTAGTGACTATTTCTTTTTCGACCAATGGTTCTTTATTAACACGCTGGCCTAACTTTGGTTTTGTTTTCTTTTCATCCCTCAACTTCTTGATTTACACAAGCAAACTTTGATTATGGTTCATCGAGAAAGAAAATTCTTCATCATTTTATGACTTGTTGAATTTATTTTTAGGTTTCTAACTCTCTGGCTTCTCATCCTTTAACCTTTTTATCTGTTCAAGTAGCATTTTACTAAGCTTCCTTAGGAAATAATTTTCTGCGTCCTTCTCTGATAATTTATTCTCGAGATCTTGATTCTCTTTTTCTAACTTCTTATTGCACTACATTTTACCCTTTGACTTCTTAATTTTTGCAAGCGGCTTTATACTATGTTCCTTTAGGCAAGAAATTTCCTCATTTTTTTCTAATAATTTATTGCCTACTATATGATCAAGATCTTTATATTTTTTTTGTTGTTTAGTTAGTTCATCCTCTAATTTCTTGATTTGAGATTTATGAATTTACGTCTTGCATAAATATTTCTTTGTAGTGTATAATCTTCAACAATTATGATGAGGGATATTTTGTTTTTTAAAGGTTAACATATAATAAAACTTCGTCATACAAAAAATACATTCAGTCTCAAAGGTTGAATCATTTGTAAACTTTATAGTCAATATCAATTTATAAATGCCTCCACAAATTGGATGATGTGGAAAATTGGGAAAGAGATAAATTTCAAATCAACCTTGACCCTTGAGTAGGAAGAAAGGGTATGCATAGACTACCCTTTCAAATGATACATGAATTAAGAAATATAGGGTATTATAAACTTAGACATGTTGCAAATTGGGGAAGGACTACAACTTGGCACCAACAATGGATATCTTGGGAAGAGCTAGGATTGGGGGGGAAATATGCAGAGTTATGGAATAGGTACATAGACATCCTAAAAGATTATAATGTCAGACTCAAAGATGAGGAGGACCAACTGATTTGGTCTATAAATCCTGCTAGAGCTTATGTTCCTAGAATAGGATACAAATCATTGGTTGAGGAAAGAAGAGAAGATCATCATTTCTAGTGGTGGAAAACAATTTGAAAATTAAAATGTTTTACAAAAAAAAAAACTTTGTGTGGTTGATTCTATACAATAAGGAACCCACATGGGAGGTCCTTCAAAAAAAAAATTTCAATGGTTCGGGATGGTGCAGTCAATTTTATCTTGCAAAAGAAACTATATATCATATCATCTTGGAATGTCCATTTACCAAGGAGATATGGGAGGAGGTAGAAATGATGATAAGTATAAGGAGCCTTTGGGTCGGTTAATGTATTAAAGAGGGTTTTAGAACCCAATGTTCTAGAAAGGAGACACTCAAGATCATGGAACCACCACTCGACATAGCCTAGGGTGTATGTCTTACTAGAAACATAAAGTTGTTTGAAGATAAAGAGACATTACCTCTCTAATGTGTAGTTTAGTGTATAAATATTTTAAATCACTACCCGCAATTGCATGAAAAACCAATCTCTTATTATCATTCTAAAGAGGTAATAAACAAGGACATCCCTTGGGATTTTTTTGATGGTGCATTGTAGGAGAACCCTTCTAAGGGAGGGGCGGGAGGAATTCTATGCTTATCTTCAAATCATAGCATCTCCTTCAAAGTTGGAATTGGTGAGCAATCCAATATTTTTTTGTGAAATTATGGCTCTAAAACTGGTTTCGAGGCTTGCATAAGAGTTTGGTGTAACTCAACTACAAATTTTTGGTGACTTAATGTTGGCTATTCAATGGATGTGAAAATAAATTGCTTGAAGGAATTTTACCTTATAACCTCTGTGTGTTGAATTTCTTAATCTCCTCACAAGATTTTCATACATATCTTTATCTCATATTTACAGGTACATAAAGAAACTTGTAGATGGAGTCTCAAAAGTTGAAGTTTGACTATTATCTTAGCTTTGTATTTACCCAAAACTTTGATATTTACTTGATATTGAGCCTTATTCATTCATCTATAAATTTGCAAATGACTTGATGAATTTTACGAGGACCTTCTCACAAGGTCTTGAACTTCTGGTACCACCATCAATGGAGAGAAGGTAGTTGAACCTCCATTCTAATAAGAGTTACCTACTCTTGATATAATCTATCTTTCGCCATCAAATGTTTTCCTTCATATAGATGTCTACCTATACGAGAGATGCCCATATATAAGGGTTCCATTAGAACACGTCCTTATAATATCTTATTTATGTTGTTCTCCATTTAATCAATTGTTTATATTTATTCATTTACACTCTCAAATTCAAAATGATTTTTAGCATATTTTTTTATCTATGATTTAGTTTCTTGTTAGATAAAAACAATATATCCAATAGTTTGTTTTCATAATGGCCTACTCTTCAGCCAACCAACCCACTTTTTTTTTCCTTCAAAGGGGTTCCTCCTACCATCCATCAAACCATCCATCCAATATACAGCTTATCACTTCACTTTTGTTCCTTATCTATTCCCTACCTCATGAAAAACCTCTTTCGCACTCGAGTGCTTGCCTTCCTTTTCTGACCCACTTGAGTGCTTTCCTTCCTCTCTTGACTTTCCATATTTCCCATTGACACTTTAACACTTGACTAGAAGTCGGTTTACCAACCATCCTTTAGAAGGAAGGACACATGAATGAACGTTTGCACTAACCATAATCAATTGGAGGTGGCAACCAATATTGAATTTATTTTCATGTTTCGACATTGGATCATCGAAGCATCGTAGAATACCTCTCTATTAAAGTAAGGAAATATCAATAATGAATGCTAGCTTTAGGAGAATGAAACTAATAACAATCAATCTCTTGATACCTTAGGAATTATTGGAAGTCATTCTTCTTTAGCGAGATAAGTGTCTTTTCTGGAGATAAAAGGATTTAATGTGCCCACTTAATGAAGAATAAGTATCGAGGAAAGAAAATAGGAAATAGAGAAGGGTGTGTGCACAAAGTTGCTGGATGAAAAAGTGGAAAGGGGATCAACATGAATGCACGCTTAGAGGAATGCATGTGTATTCTCAGAAATGTGCATGTGTTCCTGAAGCTATATGTTTGGAAAATCCTGAACCTCCACTCAGCTTGCCACGTAGGTTCGTCGACATGAACACATTTGCATTCTTAACAACGTGTGTGCATTCTTAACAATGCGTGCACATTCCTAAGAAGAACGTGCACACGTTCCTCTGATATAGCATTTTTAATGTGTCGTAAGCACAATTTGTGCCCATTTTCACACATCACGCTCAAAGTTTTACCCTCATTAAGAAAATGGAGAGGAGGAGCTTTGTCAAGATATTTCCACCATGTCCCATTCAAGCTAGGTATGCTTGATTTCTCTTCTTTTCCTCCCAATTTAGTAATTTTTACTTTTATTCAATTAATTTAATACATTCTAAAAGAATATAAATTATATAAATTTGTAATCTTATAAAGGAATCTCATACACAAAATTTAGAGGGTCACCTCTTACATTACCTAACATTTCCCCTTTAAAAATAACCATAGAGATTATTTTATGTTTTTTTTGTTTCTTAAAATATGTATTGATGTTTTTTGTAATTTTCTATTTTAATTAAAAATACCGACCTAATTTACATGCCATGCCATATTAAATTGAAACATATATTATAAAATGGAACCCAAAGATAATATAAATCACCAACCAATGGACTAAGGCGAGGAAAACCCCAACCCACCACAACCACCCAAATTGATGAGGGGTTGGACACATTAAGAACATTTGTAAATCAATTAAGGGGCATGAGAGAACCAAGCAGAGAGTCCTTGGCCACTTCATTGGACGTCATTGTGATGTCCATTGCAGGTTCCCAAGGGAAACTAACTTCTATTTCTGAATATAGGGAAAGAATGTTTGAGTATTACAACACTGGTTTGGATAGAAAGAAAGTTGGAGACTTGGGTATATCAAAACAACAACTGATGTCTATTTTATTGATCCCCGATCTCAACAACAACCACTTGTGACCGAGAACACATTTGAATTGACTGATGCATCCACCCACAAATTAGTGGAAACTGGATGGATAGGTGGTACATGGTATTTTATAAACCTCCCTGCAATAAAATGTAGGTTCCATTATATGTTTTGTGAAAATTATGGGCTGAATTTATTTTGGGTCAACATGTCAACTACTTCGACATTGATGACTTCTAGGGGGTGGGTCAAGGGTCCACACAGGACCTATATTACGCTAGGCGCGATCCCATTTTAGGTCCTTGTTTCCCCAGGTGAATGCTTGGCCCCTATGCCCAACATCCTCCTATTGAAGAGAGCTTGTAGCATGTAAAAATCACTATATCATCGTTGACTTAGAGCCTAGTGCAACATGGCATCTTTGTTGCACTATCTTGACAGGAGGTGTCTGTCGGTGACATTGATAGTGGGGTCAAAGCTTCACCCTGTACAATAGAGTTCAATGAGGGGAGGTGATATGGATATATCAGTCTTCCATGTGAACCTCACAAATGCTCGAGTTGCGGCTAGACTTCCTATGGGCCTATTGAGGCTAGTGGACAACAGAGCTTCATGGAGGAGGTTAGTATTTTAACCATGTTTATGTTCTTCATCGTTATATATTTATATAGTATTTTTTCTATTTATATCGATATTTTATTTTAGGTTGTTTTGCAATTTCTACACCCGTGTAGCAAACCTTCTACACCCATGAATGCATCAATGTTTGTCTCCACCATTGATGCAACAATAGATGCATCCTTGTCAATCAACCTACCCCATACACAGGTATGTGTCACATTTGATAAATTGACCATAGTGATTTCTTTATTTTATAGCATCCTCTAATTTTTAATGTTCTTGTGTTTCTATAGGTTGTGGGGCCAAGCGATGTCGAGGAATGTCCACCTGGGATGGACAAGTCACTTGCATCACATGTATCATGTGTAGAGTTAAATATCATTTAAATCTCAAATTTGTTGTATTTATGTTTTTGAATTTTACTATTTTGTACTAATGGTTCAATATTATTAATATGTATGCAAGCTGCCGATATTTTTGTTGATTTTAGTACTAGTCCTCTCTTTGGGCACCTTCCCACAAATTTTGAGTTACCTTACTCCAGGTCGATATTTATTCCATCACTTCTACATTCTATGGGGGTCCATCACCTTCCACCCCCAATATCTTTCTTATTCCATGCATCCTTAGTGGATGCACCCGCAGTCCACCCATTTGCACCACCTCTTCCATCACATCCATCCATAATGGATGCACCTGTATGCCACCTACCCCCACCACCATTTCCATCTATGCCATCCACTGAGGGTACCACATTAGAGGTTGCCTCAGACCAGGTTTTACAACTGATCACTCCACCTGTCATCGACTCTCCATCAAGGACCAAGATATTCATGGTGAGATAATGTGTTGATGATAATTTTTTATGTATCATGAATGCAATTTATTTTATGCATATTTGTTTAAATTTCATGATTTGATCCTTGTAACTTACGTAGGGTGGCATTGCTGAGAGATTAGAGTCACAGAGGAGGGTAACACCCTCATGATTGTTTGTACCATATGAGGTGAGTTGTCTTATGTTGACATACAAAGTATCATTTTGTAAGTCTTTTAATTCATTGTGGAAAAAAACTTATAACAATGTTTTTTCTTTGTGTAGTCTCTGGAGCAACGAACCATGCCTAGGCCCAAAACCACTAGAGGTGCTTCTTCGAGCAAGAGAAGAAAGATCAATTTTCAAGATGCTCTTGAAAATTGTCATTTTGTATCTAGGCCACCATATCGATATTTTTTATGTTAGGGCACTTGCTATCATTTTCTATATTGGGCATGAGGTGCTATTTTGTAAAAAATGTACAATTTAGATAATGTTCTCTCTCTCTCTCTCT
>SNQJ01S0080545.1:0-10661 GCA_010110895.2 Picea sitchensis | reverse complement strand
AACAATGTTAAAGATAATATTTACAACAATGTTAAAGATAATAAAAAAATATAATGTAATAAGTAGAGGTTTCTTAAAGAGGTGTTGCATAAGAACTTGCACACTATTAGTCAATGTTTCTATTCAATTCACATGGTAATCCACTAATAACTCTTCCTCGGGAGCTATCTTTTTTATTGCGCACGGGACTACCCGATTCTCTTCACGTCCCTCATATATGAAATTCGATTGTTTGTTTGTTGTCCTGGGTCATGTGTTGTTTATAAACCCTACGATATTGCCGGAAGCTTTAGGCCTTCCATCAATATAGATAGTCGCTCCCTTATTTTTATCCTTGTTTATTAGTTGTATATAATTTGCGGTGAGTGCATATCTTCACATACTTCGCATGTACCGTACCATCTACATCCAATCGTTATAATTGTAACACGGTCCGACATAGTCCATCAATTCAGTTCTTGTATTGTATTTTACAATTATTCCATCCATGTAAAATAGACCCAAGCCATGCAGGGAGGATGGTGCAATGCGATATGTCCTATTGTTGACAACGAAGTCAACATCTATATGAGGTAGCTCCTTAGGTACCCATTGTTTCACCAGATTCTTATACCTGAGTGGAACATCTATGTCTCCTATGCTCTCATCATCATAAGAGCATGATCCTCCTTCGACAAGAAAAAATTTCATGCATCTACAAAATTTTATTCTGACTTTTTCACCTTTGGTCCTTATTTTTTTATCATATCTACTAGATGCAGTCACATTTCCGGCCTCTATTTGTCCTAAGCTTTCCTCACCTGACAAAGAAATATCTAATAGGTACATGTTTGGTTGTACCTTCAATTGCATGTGCATGTGTTGTTAGTTAGTAGTCCATCATCATATTGACAGTTCTAAATACAAATTTTATATCTTTAGTTTTGGATGCACAATTAGACTAGTGTGCAATTACCAATATTAGTGGTCAACCACCTAATTTAATGTGATATCCCTCTTGATTTTGGACATATTAAGGACATATTAAAAATGTGAAAACGCTAAGGACATGATAAATTCATCATATGGATCTAAGAAAAAAATAGTATTAAGGTTGTTGGTTGTTGGATTTGTGCAAAATGAACCTAAACAAAAAATTCTCACTTGAACTTGAGCAATGCCATAACTTCTAGAAATGGTATAGAAAAAAATAAATACTAGACTAGGATAACCCAACTAGGCACCCTCTACTCAAGGAAGAGGAAACACACGACACAAAAGCCTCTAATTTTTTCAAACCCCCATGTGTAGCATTGTCAACTCCCACAAGGCCATCCTAAACCCCAATACTATAGGGAAACGATAATAGTTTTGTAGGAATCAAAGAAACCTAGGGTTGAACATGGGACATAACAACATGAAACCCATATCACATACAAAAAGAAAACACACAAGGATAGATCCAAACCAAAAAACATGTTAACAAGGAAAACGCATACTTTTCTATGTGCTAAAGACCAACTCGAAAAGAAAACACATATGGACAAATCCAATTTGAATAACATTGTCACAAGGAAAACACATCCCTTTCTATGTGCCAAGTACCAAAAATTCCAACCAATCTACCAGTGTATGCAAGAGGTAGCAATGAAACTACCCACAATCCTATGGAAAAACAACCCTCCTCCATGAAATGTTTTACCACACATCGACAACCACTGCAAAACACCATAATTGAGACCAAACCCAAGAGAGGAATGAAAAACATGGAACAACAACCAAATTCCAGAGTGCATCATTATCACCAAGACAACCAATACAAAAAACCATAATCTAGACCATAACCATGAAACCCATGGGAAACATAGAGCACCCACAAAATTTTAGGCTATGCCACAATGAGCACAATTCATGGCCCACTAAATTCTATAGTACACCACGATCTCTAAGAAAACCATGACCAATCACCATATTAGAGACCAGATATAGGAAACTCCATGGTGCACCACAACAACCAAGATAACCACTACCATATATCATAGTTGATAATGCATCTAAAAAACCCATGGTAGAACACACCACCCACCAAATTCTAGGCTACACCTTGATGAGCATGGACCACCAAATCCTGACAACAAAAATACATACTAAACCATATTGCATGACAAACCTATGGAATTAAATAGTTAAGGGTGGTAAGGGAAGTGGTGATAAGATAGTATAAAAATAAAGGTGAAACACATTCCTTAAACCCTACCTCCCCATTTATTTAGGGGGAAATGTTGTCGTTTAGTTCCATTGTAAAATTCCTAACAACAACATTTTAATTTGTCAATCCGAGGTTAGTAGGCTTACAAAGCACACACACTATATATGAGGATTGAGTAGAAGTAATCTAATCTAAAAATGAAAAATTAAATAAAAAAAAAAAAAAAAAAAAAAAAAAAAAAAAAAAAAAAAAAAATACAACATGTGAAGAGTTTAACAACAAATGACATGTGAGGCTCACACAATATATCAATCTCAAATTATAATACAAGAATCAAATGAAAAATCATGAAAGAATAATGAATTAGAGTTAGAAATAAGAATCCCCTTCTCCTCATTACAAGATTGAATTATAAATTACATGATTCCAATTATGAAAAGAACATGATGTCTAACTCCCCCAATGATGAATAACATGATGACCCTCATGAGAGATAGAAGACACTCTTATATACATGAGGTCTTAAAGGTATCATAATTGTAGATCTACTATTCTCTCAACCACTCTCAGCTACTTTCCCATTATGACAAGATATAGTCCCTTCAAATCCTCCATGCATCTCTCACATATCTTAGATAAGATATGCCAACCAAATCTTCCATAATCTTCTCCTTGAGATCTCTTTCAAATCTTCAAAGTTTGAATATGTAATTCGAATTTGAGGATAGGTGGTGAATTTTGACTTTGTTGAAATCTTCACTTATGCCTTCACACATCATCAAACTCATCAACCTTGATATATAATGAAAATATGTTATTTTTCTAATATTTAATCACAAATTCACTTATGTCTTGAAATGAATACAATGAAAATAATAAGGAGAATCCTAAATATCATTATGGAAATGGTATGATAAAAGTTTAATGGGATGATGAAATGTAAGGGATAGTGAAGGGGAAGGTGGATGAAAATAGGACATTTTGGGTAACACTTACCCCCATGCTCAACTTTTTTGCATGTCCTCATGAAACCATGAATGGATCTTCAACTAAGAACTTTTTGGCATTTAAACTATAAACTTTGTTGTTATGCTAATAAGGATTGTTTCCAGGATTTGACATACATGAATAGCAGCATGTAAAATACATGTCGCTAACAACATGCAATACATGTGTAACAACATGTAGGCCTTTATGGTTGAAACTCTTGTGTGACAATCATGAATACAAAGAATGTTGGTTTGCGTGTGACAATCATGAATACAAAAGATGTTGGTTCTTGTGTGTTAACAACATTCATTTCACTTATTGATTTTCTTTCTACAATAATTTATCCATATGCTCACTGGAAATAATAAGTTATCAATGTGCATAAGGGGAGCATCATTGAGTATAAGAAATCCTTTTTCTTTATCTTTATGAATCATGCCAATATGTATATCAATTGAAATGCAATAGTGTCATTGGAAAATAAATGTTAGTGAATCATAAATGGAATGAGATGGTAAAATGAAATAATGGTAATGAATATGTGGTGAAATAGTCCCCCCCCCCCCAACTGAATCCATTGCATGCCCTCATGCAACTTAGTGTCGGTCATGGAAGGAAGAGCATGTGGAAATTTTCCAAAATATTCAAATTAGGCATATAAGGTGTGTGATTAAAAGCTTGAAAAAAGGGTATACCTCACTTACCCAAAGAGTAGTCTTAGTTGTTGCGATTCTTTGGATCAAAGCGTGTTGTGTAGTTCAGCAGCTAGCTGATTTAGACAAAAGAATATCGGCTTGTTGTGATGGGAGATGGAGATGTCCTTCTTTAGTCCCGGGGAAAATGGGCACTAATGATGATCTTTGCTATAAGCTGGATCATGGGAAGTGAAGGAATACGAACTACTACTGTTGAATCATGAGAAGCTGACAAGAATATGGAGGCTGTAGTACTCTCATAAATATGAAATCAAACTACTGCAAACGTTGAGGGGATCATGAAAAAGTATATAGTCTTCCTTTCGCTGAAGCCGATGGTACAATTCTAATCATCTGAATGAATGTGTCGATGTCGAGCATGAGAGAAATCATTGGATTACCGGCCATTGATAATTTAAGTTAACCAATGTGAGGCAAACTCACAGTGTTGATGTCAATGAATGTCAAGGTACCATAGTACACTTGCAGTGTGAATATATGTGTGTTGATGTAGAGCCCTTGCAATATCCTAGCGATCAAGGGACATTGGTATTCCCATGATTACTTCAACAAGAAGGAAGAACTTACCATTAAAAGGCATGCAAACCTCTAAGGTATAAAGGAGCTCTAGTCTATATCCATGTATAAGGTGTTGGTCGATGGAACCCAGGAACTTGTTGAAAGGTGGGAATGCAGATCCTAATGATCAATGTGAGTTTGTAAAAAGATTGGTAAAACCACCGAAATATGTAAAGATCTCAGTAGCAATAGGGTTTATGATAAGGAATCAAGGCAATGCAATCATGGAAATGAAATTTTGTTTTATTAGGAAGGAAAACTAGAAGACAAAAATGAACTGAAAAGATAAAAGAAATGATGTATGCAACTTAGAAAAATAAAGCATGTGAAATCATGAGGGTTAAGGTAGTGGAAGATGGCTTCAACACCAGGGATGATAATTCGTCTTTGAAGGAGAAATAGGATAGTGTCACAACATGAAATTTGGAAAAATGTGGAAACAATAGTGTATCAGCATGGTCGCAGTGTAACAACAAACAACAAGATGCACAAAAAGTTTACTACGTAGCGAAACAAAAGTATTTGGTATGTCCGGCCAAAATATTTAAATGTAACGAGAAAAATATTTGGCCATCAACAAATGTCATATTGATGTTTCTGTTGAGTAACAGTTCCTTCAAGCTATCTAGCAAAGCATGTGTGTATTTTTGAAAGAATGTTCGCGATTCATGAAAATCTTTACCAACATGGGATGTAACGGTGAACACGAAAATCTTAGTACAAATTCGCATAAAATTGTGAGATTCTTGAAGAGATATCATGCAAAGCAATAGAATGAATAAAAAAACTCAAATAAATAAACTGTGTTTTTATACTTGTTGTTGTTGCGCTTGTTTCATCGTCGATCGTTGCTTGAAATGTCTTAAGAAAAACAATGTAAGGTTAAGCGTAAAAACATGTTTTGACTATGGTTTTTTAGGAATGAGATGTCCATTTACCAAATTTCATTTTGTTTTGTTTGTTTTATTTTATGCTCTAGCCCATTGTTTTTCTATTTTTATATATAGATTTGTTGTGTTTTTCAATTTTTTCAATTTTGTTATAAGTTTTATTGTTTGTGTTTTTGTTTCTTTATTATTATTTTTATTAAAAAAAAAAAAAAAAAAAAAAAAAAAAAAAACTATATATGATTTTATAAACTAGGCACAAGTACAATAATCCATTGCTATACAAATTATCATGAACAAAAACAAGATGTTGCCCGAGATCCAAAATACATACAATTATCTTGCACTTCTTCAAAACTAATTGCAGTAAAAATTATTCTAGGAATTGTCTTATGAGCAACAACCACTTTTCTAACAACAGGTTTTCATTTCATTTGTACAGTAGTAGGTCTGCTGCTATTCATGGCGGGCTGACTTTCCATCCTGTTCTTGATGTTGGCAGCCATCGTCATGAAATCCTGTTCCACATTAGTTGCATTCTTTGTACTTGTCTCCAAAAATGGAATGCCAAACTCATCCACAAATGCCTTGGCTATCGCCATCTGTGGTAGTAATTTGTTTTCGACAAACAGCATTCTATGACGACATTCTCACCAATGAAGCCTCCCTAAGTCAGTAAGGGTGTTTCCATTTACGCAAGGAAAGACTCTGCATGAATTTTCACAAACCGTGTTTCCAGATGTTGTTTTGCCAAGATACTTAGATGCTTGTCCATGACCTTGCAAGGCTAGTTTTCTCTGTAGAAATGGAATGTAGCTCACTGCCAATGGCGAGAAGGTATTTCTCACGAAGGGATGTTACGGTACTCTCAGGTGACCCAAAGAGAGCCAATCGCTTCTTTGTGTATCTTCTTCATCATTGCAATCTTCATCCAAAATCATAGCGGGGTCCAGCCACTCTATGGGTGGAGTTGTGCAGTCTTTGGGCTCGAATGCAGGGTGGGGTAGGCAGGATCGGAAGAGACGCCATTACGTTCTCACTATCATAGTGCATGCATGCCAATACTTTAAATCAAGGGGCCAGAAATAGATGCGTGGGTTTAGATTAAATTCCTGTGGAAGAAGATTCCAATATCCCAAAACGTGCTCATACAATATAAATTATGCACATAAAAAAGCAAGTGTGGTTGAAAGGTGAACACTATGCATCAATAAAGTTGGTATGGCAATCACCAATTCAACACGATTTGGAAATATATTACACCAAATGGCTATCCTTCACAATTTTAATGGGATGACTTGGGATGTGTGTGACCTTGTCCACATGCATGACACATGTTTGGCACAACTCACCTGTTTTCATTGAGCACACAATAACCTTATGCCAATTAATGCCTCCTTAAATTACAAACTCTCGAAGGTCAAGAGGACTAGGATCTACACAGATATGCAAATGAGATGGATGAGGATGCGACAGATTGGCAGAAAGAGAAAGATGTGTCTCCCTAATACTAGCAATGGGATCACAAAGAACATCAAAATCTGGTTGACAATTCAAGGCTTTAGATTGAATCAAAGAATCTAATGAAAAAATCTCGTTTTTGAAGATGCGAGAAGATAACGATAGATCATATAAATCACGTTGGATGGTAGTGCAAAATTACTTACGGATTTGCAATATTCGCTACAAATATATATTTGCAATATTCGCTAAAAATCATCGCCGAGATCGTACAGATTTGCAAGATTCGCTAAAAATCATCACTGTGATCTGTTGTGTTTGAGGAGTTACAACAAACATACCAAGCTAACCCATTCAGAGGATGACGATGATAGCAATCCAAAATTTTCTAATTTTGACTTGCCCAAAATATTGTTGTTTCAACCACTCAATCGATATTGAACTTGATAATTGTAAGAGTGGATCACGACTTGAGGATACATGAGATAGGAATTGATTTTTCGTTTCAATCAAATCCGATTCGGTGGTCGGGATCAAGATCCATAAGAAAATCAAAGAACTAATCGACTGTTCTACACATAATTTCCAATTGGAATAGGTGTTGAGCAGCTATTCTAGGTCAATGGTGATGGTAGTGAAAATTCAATCAAAGTTCTAGATATAGCTTTCGAACCATAAAGAAAGGATTCAATTTCTTTCTACCGATGTGTGAACACCCCTCCGATTACAATAGGTTTGGGGCATTATATTATTAATACTCATGTAATGTTCAATGTATTGTTTTTGTTTTGTTAGATATTGGTATGGATGTGCACAATCCAAAGCGGTGGAAATATAGTTTTGACCACAGTTACAGCTTTAGAAAAAGATGGCATCGTTGCATTCTCAAATTAGTGAGAAGTTTGCAGGTTTTGCAATGTTTCAACATTTGTTTCATCATTGTTAATTTAGCATTCTTGAACCTTATTATATATAAAAATAAATAAAAAAAAAATGTTTTTGTTTTATTTTATTCATAAATCCTAATGTATTTATTGTTTTTAATTGCAGATCAAAGGATGCACAATTTTTTTAATATTTATATTTTGAGCAAATGGAACAAATTGCATATGAAAAACAGATTAGGCAATTTTTTTTTCATAGTGAGCAACCAAAATTCTTCCTGGAATCAATTTAGACATCTTATTTTACGTGCATTGATCACCCACAGTATGAGGAGAACAGTAAAAGTGAGCTAAAACCATTGTTTTATTCATTTAGCCTACCTACTTTATGCTAACTAAAACTTAAAGGTTAGTTACGTGTAGTCAAACTTCCAATGGAGCCAAGCACGCAACCATAACAAAAATATATTCATGTGCAATTTTTCAAATGAAGGATAGAAATTTACATGAATAAAGCAGATTTGTTCTTTGTAATGATAAAACTAACTAAATAAAATGAAATTTATCTAATCAAGTACTTACATGTAACCATTGCTCGATATAACTTTCATAGGCACAATTTCCCTCGCTCAAATCTTGTTGTAACTCCTCTTCATATTCCTTAATCTCCTGCTCAAATGATTGTTCATCATCAAATATGTAGGGTTCCTTGTATGTTGTTTCTTTGTTTGCCTCTAGGGGAGTAATTAAACTTTCAGTTGCTGTCAATATCTTCTCTTCTCATGAAGAGGAGATCCTGACTTTCGCTAGGATCTTAGTGAGTAGTTCCAAGATGACACTCATTGTTTAAAACATATTGAAAAAGGGGTTATTTGCTTTTAAGTCTCAAAATAAAAAAAAATGAAAATCATACTTGCTAAAACACATACTCTCCACAGTTGCAGAAAACAAACTTGCTACAATTGAAATTCACTCTTGTGAAAAATGAAATTCACACTCTACTCTTACTTGAGGAATTGAAACACTCCTACAATAGATTACCATATGCCTTAGAGTTAGGATCATGACTAATCACACTTGCATGAAAATTCAAACTAAACTTCAATCCATGGTGCTTCAGACAATGGTAAAATGTTAGGAGGAAATATTCTCGTTTAGTGCATTTGTAGTACTTGCCCAACTATTTAATTTGTCAATCGAGGTTCATAGGTAAGGCTACGGCTTACCTGCTATATGTGGGACTAAAGTGAAGTAATCTAATCTAAATTGCTGAAATGAAAATTAATCTAGGAAAGCATTGAAAGACTTAGGAAGAAGGAAATTGCATAAGGGAAAAACAATACAACATGTGAAGAGTTGAATGACAAATGACATATGTGAGCTCACCCAATAAATCAATCTCAAATTATTACAAGAGTCAAATGACAAGGAATGAAAGAATAACAATGAAAGAATCAAAGCTAGAATCCCCTTCTCCTCATTACAAGGCTGATTATGAATTACATGATTCCAATTATGAATAACATGATGTCTAACTCCCCCAATGATGAATAACATGATGACCCTCATGAAGAGAAAACAATCTCTTATATACATGAGAGTCTTGAAAGAGTGTCAAAATTCTGGATCCATTATTCTCTCAACCACTCCCAACTACTTTCCCATTATGACAAGATATGATTCCTTCAAATTCTCAATACATCTCTCACATATCTTAGATAAGATATGCCAACCAAATCTTCCATAATATTCTCCTTGAGATCTCTTTCAAATCCTCAAAGTTTGAAGATGTAATTCGAATTGAGGATAGGTGGTGAATTTTGACTTTGTTGAAATCTTCATATGCCTTCACACATCATCAAAGTCATCCAACCGCGATACCTGTGAAAATGTGTATTTTCTAATATTTAATCACAAATTCACTTATATCTTGGAAATGAATACAATGGAAAATAATGAGAAAGCCAAATATCATTATGGAAATGGTATGATAAAGGTTAATGGGACGATGAAATATGGGAATAATGAAGGGAAGGTGGATGAAAATGGGACATTCGAGGCCCAACACCCATCATCTTGTAATTATTACCATTACATACTTAACATAGGAGCTCCATCTCATATCTTGAAAATACAAATGGGAGGCCACGAAGACTAAGGTTACATGGAAGACCTAAACATTATTCATAAGGATATTATGATGAAATTGTTCGTTTGTATGTTGAGAGGAATTTCAACAAAATAATGGTTTCATAAATATTGTCCAAGGGTTGTGTCTTCAATTTCAAGTTTCGTCAAAGCCTTTTGCAGGATTTTGAGGGTGTGAGTAGGCTCTTGAAGGATTCTACGACGAGGATTTTTTTCTTGAAATGGTATGATAAAAGGTTAATGGGACGATGAAATGTAAGGAATAATGAAGGGAAAGGTGGATGAAAATAGGACATTTCTGAGGCCCAACACCCATCATCTTAACAATTGACCCCACCATTACATACTTAACACCTTAGGACCTCCATCTCATATACTGACAATACAAATGGAGGTCACAACTAGGGATTTTATGGCAAACCTAAACATTATTCATAAGGATATTATGATGAAACTGTTCGTTTATACGTTGAGAGGAATTGCAACACAATAATGGTTTCGTAAAGATTGTCCAAGGGTTGTGTCTTCAATTTCAAGTTTCATCAAAGCAATTTGCAGGATTTTGAGATTGTGAGTAGGCTCTTGAAGAATTCTAGGACAAGGATTTTTTACTTCAACATTGCATGGAAAGAAGGACAAAACTTGATGACACTTTGCAAGCCTATCAAATAATCCCATGGATATGATTTTCAATAAGTTGGTTGAAAGGTATAAGGCAATAAATTATTGGTCGATGTTGTAGAAAATAAATACCTTCAGAGTGATGATCAACCCATCATCTTATATAAAGAGTTGTCAGAGCATCATGTAGTAGGGGAACAACCCCTAG